>JACBWV010000626.1:31402057-31434557 GCA_013435795.1 Chlamydomonas sp. ICE-L
AACCGAAAACTGGAATACAAACCAACCCCAAACACAAATTGTAACCCAAACCCAAACCAACCCAAACCCAAATCTCATCCCCAACTCCAAACCAACCCCAACCAACACAATTGTAAACCGCCAAACCCAAACACAATTGTAATCCCAAAACCAAACACAAATTTACCCCAACCCTAAACCAAATTGGAACCCCAAAACCAAACTAGCAACTTTGGCACCCCAAACCCAAACACCAAATTGGGAACCCCAAACCCAAACACAAATGGTATCCTGCCAAACACAAACACAAAGTTGGAACCCCAATCACTACACAAATGGGACCCCAAACCCCCCCCAACCCAACCCAAATCTCTGTCCCCAAATCCCACACCCAGGACCCCACTTACTTGCGATGCTGTCCGATAGCATGGCAACTGGCGCGCAGCGGCCACCAGCCACTTGCTCAGCAGCACTCCGAGGTGGTAAGAACAAGGTGGGCTGAGGAGGGCGTAAGGAGGAGATACTGAAGGTGATAGGATGTAATTATACTTGGTGTGGTGTGGTGTGGTGTGGTGTATTGTGGTGTGGTGTGGCGTATTGCGGTGTGGTGTGTTGTGGTATGGTGCACGCATACACACACATATACACACACATACAGTTCGTGGAGCATAGAAACCAGGTGGAGGAGGTGAAGGAGGAGATACTGAAGGTGATAGGATGTAATTATACTTGGTTGTGGTGTGGTGTGGTATTGTGGTGTGGTGTGGCGTATTGCGGTGTGGTGTGTTGTGGTATGGTGCACGCATACACACACATATACACACACATACAGTCGTGGTAGCAAGAACAAGGTGGAGGAGGTGAAGGAGAAGATACTGAAGGTGATAGGATGTAATTATACTTGGTGTGGTGTGGTGTGGTGTGGTGTGTTGTATTGTGGTGTGGTGTGGTGTGGCGTATTGCGGTGTGGTGTGTTGTGGTATGGTGCACGCATACACACACATATACACACACATACAGTCGTGGTAGCAAGAACAAGGTGGAGGAGGTGAAGGAGGAGATACTGAAGGTGATAGGATGTAATTATACTTGGTGTGGTGTGGTGTGGTGTGTTGTATTGTGGTGTGGTGTATTGTGGTGTGGTGTATTGTATTGTGGTGTGGTGTGGTGTATTGTGGTGTGGTGTATTGTGGTGTGGTGTTGTGTGGTGTGGTGTGGTGTGGTGTGGTGCACGCATACACACACATACAGTCGTGGTAGCAAGAACAAGGTGGAGGAGGTGAAGGAGGAGATACTGAAGGTGATAGGATGTAATTATACTTGGTGTGGTGTATTGTGTGTGGTGTATTGTCGTGTGGTGTGGTGTATTGTGGTGTGGTGTGGTGTATTGTGGTGTGGTGTGGTGTGGTGTGGTGTGGTGTGGTGTGGTGCACGCATACACACACATACAGTCGTGGTAGTAAGAGTAAGGTGGAGGAGGTGAAGGAGGAGATATTGAAGGTGATAGGATGTAATTATACTTATTTTTGTGTGGTGTATTGTGGTGTGGTGCACGCATACATACACATATACACACACACAGTCGAGGTAGCAATAACAAGAGCAAAGGGGAGGAGGTGAAGGAGGAGATATTGAAGGTGATAGGATGTAATTACACTTGGTGTGGTGTGGTGCATGCATACACACACATACACACGTACAAACAGACTGTGAAAGTGCGCCAGCACGGGGGGCAAGGCGAGTAGCAGCGCTCTCTCACTTATTTGTGACCCCCCCACACCCTCCTCCCCAACCTGACCACCACCACACACACACACACACACACTCACACACTCACCCCACCCCTCCTACCCCCCCACCCCACCCCACCCCACACACCCACCCCACACACCCACACACCCACTCTCAAACCTGCCTATCCCCCCCACCCCACACCCCACACACACAGAGTGTGAAGGTACGCCAGCACGGGGGTCGGGGTGAGGTGCAGCTCTCTCTCTCTCTCTCTCTCTCTCTCCTCTCTCTCTCTCTCTCCTCTCTCTCTCTCTCTCTCATTTGGTCATTTGTGACCACCACCACCACCACCACCACCACCAAACACACACACACAAACACACCCAACACACACAAACACACCCAACACACACACTCACCCACCCCACCCCCACCCCACCCCCCTCACACCCACTCACCCACCCCCAAACACACACACACTCACACACAGATTGTGAAGGTACACCAGCACGGTGGTCAGGGCGAGGTGCAGCGCTCTCTCACTCACTTGTGACCCCCCCCCCCCACCCCCACACACACACACACACACACACACACACACACACACACACACACACACACACACGCACACACACACGCACTCATCCGCCCCCACACACCGCACCACGTTAACACACACCCATACACCCACGCACACCCAAACAACCCCCACACACCCTCACACTCACCCACCCACCCCCAAACACACACACACTCACACACAGATTGTGAAGGTACGCCAGAACGGTGGTCAGGGCGAGGTGCAGTGCTCTCTCACTCACTTGTGATCCCCCCCTCCCCACCCCACCCCACCCCACCCCCCACCCCCCACCCCCCACACACACACACCGCACCACGCTAACACACACCCATACACACCCATACACACACCCACCCACACACACCCACACACACACTCACCCACCCACCCCCAAACACACACACACTCACACACAGATTGTGAAGGTACGCCAGAACGGTGGTCAGGGCGAGGTGCAGCGCTCTCTCACTTACTTGTGACCCCCCCCCCACCCACCCCCACACACACACACACACACACACCGCACCACGCTAACACACACCCATACACACCCCCACACACCCAAACACCCCCCACACACCCACTCACTCACCCACCCCCAAACACACTCACACACACAGATTGTGAAGGTACGCCAGAACGGTGGTCAGGGCGAGGTGCAGCGCTCTCTCACTCACTTGTGATCCCCCCCCCCACACACACACACACCCACTCACCCACCCCCAAACACGCACGCACACACAGATTGTGAAGGTACGCCACCATGGGGGGCAGGGCGAGGTGCAGCGCTCTCTGAGCCAGCTAAGTGGAGGAGAGCGTCGGCGGCTGGCCTTGGCCCTCAGCCTTGGCTTTGTTGACTTGGCGCGGCAGAGGGGTCGCATGGCGTGCAACCTGTTGGTGCTAGATGAGGTGAGATCCAGGGTACTACATTTCGTCGTTTTGGGTTGTGCTTTTGACGCAATTGCCTCTTTTTGGGTTGTGCTTTTGACGCAACTACCTCCTTTTGGGTTGCACTTTTGACTCAATTGAAAACGGCTTTGTTGACTTGGCTTTTGTCAACTTGGTGAGACAGAGGGGACGCATGGCGTGCAACCTGTTGGTGCTAGATGAGGTGAGATCCAGGGTACTACATTTCGTCGTTTGGGGTTGTGCTTTTGACGCAATTGCCTCTTTTTTGGTTGCGCTTTTGACGCAACTACATCCTTTTGGGTTGCACTTTTGACTCAACTGAAAACGGCTTTGTTGACTTGGCTTTTGTCAACTTGGCGAGACAGAGGGGACGCATGGCGTGCAACCTGTTGGTGCTAGATGAGGTGAGATCCAGGGTACTACATTTTTGAAAATGGCTTTGTTGACTTGGCACGGCAGAGGGGACGCATGGCGTGTAACTCGTTGGTGCTAGATGATGCGAGCTCTTGTGCTTTAAATTGTTGACCTGGCTTTGTTGACTTGGCTCGGCAGAGGGGTCGCATGGCCTGTAACCTGTTGGTGCTAGATGAGGTGAGCTCTTGTGCTTGGCTTTGTTGACCTAGCTTTGTTGACCTGGCACGGTAGAGGGGACACATGGCCTGTAACCTGTTGGTGCTAGATGAGGTGAGCTCTTGTGCTTGGCTTTGTTGACCTGGCTTTGTTGACTTGGCACGGTAGAGGGGACGCATGGCCTGTAACCTGTTGGTGCTAGATGAGGTGAGCTCTTGTGCTTGGCTTTGTTGACCTGGCTTTGTTGACTTGGCACGGTAGAGGGGACGCATGGCCTGTAACCTGTTGGTGCTAGATGATGTGAGCTCTTGTGCTTCAAATATGAATGGAATTAGAACTTGATCTTAAACTTGAACTTAAACTTGATCTTGATCTTGATCTTGATCTTCAACTTGATCTTGAACTTGATCTTGTACTTGATCTTGTACTTGAACTTGATCTTGAATTTGAACTTGAACTTGATTTTGTGCTTGAACTTGATCTTGAACTTGATCTTGTACTTGAACTTGATCTTGAACTTGAACTTGATCTTGAACTTGATCTTGAATTTGAACTTGATCTTGAACTTGATCTTGAACTTGATCTTGAACTTGATCTTGTACTTGAACTTGATCTTGAACTTGATCTTGAACTTGAACTTGATCTTGAATTTGATCTTGAATTTGAACTTGATCTTGAACTTGATCTTGAACTTGATCTTGAACTTGATCTTGAACTTGATCTTGTACTTGAACTTGATCTTGGACTTGATCTTGAACTTGATCTTGAACTTGATTTTGAACTTGATCTTGAACTTGATCTTGTTCTTGAACTTGATCTTGGACTTGATCTTGAACTTGATCTTGAACTTGATTTTGGACTTGATCTTGAACTTGATCTTGAACTTGATCTTGGACTTGATCTTGAACTTGATTTTGAACTTGATCTTGCACTTGAACTTGATCTAGAACTTGATCTCGTACTTGATCTTGTACTCGATCTTGAACTTGTACTTAAAAGGCCTAAAGGGACTTGCCCCACCTTGCAAACAGGGAAGGCAGTTTGAACAAGTCCTGCGCAGCGTCGCAAGCGACGCGGAAAATTGGCAGAGTGTGTTGGCAACGGAACGAAAGGTGGCAACGATGGAGCTGACCGAAGCGAGTTAGTTACGCGACCGTTGGATGACGTGTCAGGCTTCAATTTTCAAATTTTCGGTCGGACAAACGAACAAATGGGTAAACATGGGGGCTTCCGCCCCCTTGAAGAGGGGGCTCCGCCAAAAAACAAATGCAGTAGTGAACTGAAACCCAGTTTTTTTATTGGAGGTGCTCTAGTGCTAAATTACACAATTAAGTGTTTCCGGGTCGTTTTGTGGCCCAAACAGCTGCTATTAGCACCTCTTGAAGAGGGGGCTACGCCAAAAGCTGGCTAACCTTGCAAACAGGGAAGGCAGTTTGAAAAACAAATGCAGTGGTGAACTGAACCCCAACAAATTTCAAATGACGGGGGGTAATTGAAACAAACATTTCATGAACTTGTATGACACCTATGTGGTTGTAGCCAGTTTTTTTTACTTGACTTTTACCCCAGGAGTTGGGTCTCCGGACAGAAACCAGCGACACAGACAAACACTTCATGGACTTGTCTGACACCTATGTGGCTGTGGCCAGGGCTGTTTTTAATGACAGGAGTAGGACGATGGTGCTCCTAGTAGCCTTGGAGGTGCTACTAGCACCTTTTCTGGCCCACAAAACAATCCGGAAAGGCTATAACGTAGCACCCCCTAAACACTGAGGTGTGTCATTTACCACTTGAGCTACAAGAAGCACATTCAAAAAAACCCTGCTTGTGCACTGCTTTCTGCCAAGCACTGGAAGAACTTGTCTGACACCTATGTGATTGTAGCCAGGGCTGTTTTTAATGACTGGAGTGGGACCATGGTGCTCCTGGTAGCCTTGGAGGTGCTTCTAGCAGCTTTTTGGCCCCCAAAACGACCCTGAAACACTTGGGTGTGTAAATTAGCACTTGGGCACCTTCAATAAACCCCTGCGTGTATCCAGGGCTGTTTTTAATGACAGCAATAGTACCTTGGTGCTCTTAGTAGCCATGGAGGTGCTCCTAGCACCTTTTTTGCCCCCAAAAAGACCCTGAAACACTTCGGTGTGTAATTTAGCACATGAGCTACAATAAGCACTTTCAATAAGCCCCTGCGTGTATCCAGGGCTGTTTTTAGCACTTTGCGACTAGCACCTTTTTTTGCCCTTAAAACAACCCTGAAAGGCTGAAAGGCTTTAACTTAGCACCCCCAAAACACATGGGTGAATAATTTAGCACTTGAGCTACGAGAAGCACCTTTAATAAACCCCTGCGCGTGCCCTGCTCTCTGCCAAACACTTGATAAACTTGTTTGATGCCTGTGTGCTTGTGCCCTGCTTTCTGCCAAACACTTCATGAACTTGTCTGCTACCTGTGTGTGTGTGCCCTACTTTCTGCCATACACTAGATGAACGTGTCTGATACCTGTGTGTGTGTGCCCTGCCTTTTGCCAGGTCCTCCAGCACTTGGATGGGGAGGGCTGCGCCCGAGTGGCCCTCGTACTGAGGGAGCTGCCCCAGGACAGCATCCTTCTAGTGGGGCAGGCCCACTCCTTTGTGACCTCAGTGTTCGATGTGGTTGACAATGTCGTGAAGGAGAGGGGGGGGTCGGCAGTAGTGACTGGGTAGGCAGCAGCGTACTTCAGGAGGACCCCCAGCTCTGCTGCCTGAGACACAACCAATTTTGTAGCCTGCGTCCTGTGACGCAACGGACCCCTCCTTCTGGTCAACGGACCCTCCCCACGTTGCATCCTGCGACGCAACCGCCTCTTTGACGTTGCGTCTGCGATGGAGGACGCAGCGTCCTGAACAGTCCTGTTAGGCAGGTGCTGTAACGTGGGGCAGGCCCACTCCTTTGTGACCTCTGTGTCCGATGTGGTTGACAGTGTCCTGAAGGAGAGGGGGGGGTCGACAGTAGAGACTGGGTAGGCAGCAGGGTACTTCAGGAGGACCCTCAGCTCTGCTGCCTGAGACGAAACCAATTTTGTAGCCTGCGCCCTGTGACGCAACGGACCCCTCCTTCTGGTCAACGGACCCTCCCCACGTTGCATCCTGCGACGCAACCGCCTCTTTGACGTTGCGTCTGCGATGGAGGACGCAGCGTCCTGAACAGTCCTGTTAGGCAGGTGCTGTAACGTGGGGCAGGCCCACTCCTTAGTGACCTCTGTGTCCGATGTGGTTGACAGTGTCCTGAAGGAGAGGGGGGGGTCGACAGTAGAGACTGGGTAGGCAGCAGGGTACTTCAGGAGGACCCTCAGCTCTGCTGCCTGAGACGAAACCGATTTTGTAGCCTGCGCCCTGCAACGCAACAGACCCCTCCTTCTGGTCAATGGACCCTCCCCACGTTGCATCCTGCGACGCAACCGCCTCTTTGACGTTGCGTCTGCGATGGAGGACGCAGCGTCCTGAACAACCCTGGTAGGTCAGTGATGTTATGTGGGGCAAGCCCACTCCTTTGTGCCCCCAGTGTTCGATGTGGTTGACAATGTCGTGAAGGAGAGAGGGGGGTCGACAGTAGTGACGCGGTAGGCAGGGGCTGTTACGTTGGGTAGGACCACTCCTTTGTGACAGTGTTCGATGTGGTTGACAATGTCGTGAAGGATAGAGGGAGGGCCGACAGTAGTGACACGGTTGGCAGGGGCTGTTACGTTGGGTAGGACCACTCCTTTGTGACAGTGTTCGATTTCGTTGACAATGTCGTGCAGGAGAGGGGGGGGTCGACAGTAGAGACTGGGTAGGGAGGTGCTCTAACGTGGGGCAGGCCCACTCCTTTGTGACCTAAGAGTGCGATGTGGTTGAAAATGTTGTGAAGGAGAGAAGGGGGTCGGCAGCAGGGTACTCCAAACGGACCCCAGGGGTTGCGTCCTGGGATGCGCCCTGATTCGGTAGGTTGCGTCCTGGGACGCACCTAGCTCGGTAGGTTGCGTCCTGGGACGCACTCAACCCCTCAGGCTGCGTCACAGTATCAACAGAACCCATAGCCCAAGGCAATGAAGTGGTGGTGGGCCAATCAACTGATGGGTGAGACGCAACCAACATCCCGAACCTGCGTCCGGGACGCAACCAACATCCTGAACCTGCGTCCGGGACGCAACGGACCCTCCCCATGTTGCGTCCTGCGACTACCCTGGTCGACAGTAGAGACTGGGTAGGGAGGTGCTCTAATGTGGGGCAGGCCCACTCCTTAGTGACCTCAGTGTTCGATGTGGTTGGCTGTGTCGTTAAGAAGAAAGGGGTCAACAGTTGAGAATGGGTAGGCAAATGGTGGGTGGCTCCAGTGAAAGTAAACAGGTTGGCCCACTGAACCTCACCCCCATTAATTTATAGGCGCGGAAAATGATAATAAGCAATAAGCAAATAATTGTCGTTAATGAGGCGTACTATTTATTTATTTAATGGTTAGGCGCATCCACCACATCCATATAGGCATTCGGCGGATGATTTAATCGTATAATTAAGTTTTCACTGCCGCACGAACTCAGGGCCCCCGCCGGCTAAACGATTGTTTGGGTTTCAGTTCATCAGTGCTTTTCGTTATAGCCCCTCCCTATCACGGTTGGGCAAGTACCATAAGCCTATTGGGTCTACCCCTGGACTGTAACAACATACATCAGCGGTTTACTACTTTGCTTGTGAATGGGTTTTTCGAAACAGGTCGTAGTTAGTAGTCCGTAACTCACATTTGGCCTGAAATCCCGATAATTCTGGTCATTCTGGGAGAATCGTCGTAATTTTTACCTGAAATAGTACTAGTAATATTAAAAAGGTACGAAGTACAACCTGTTGACCCCGATTCCCAAATGATCTGCTGAATGGCTGAAATTGAAATTGTTACATCCGTGTAATACAGCTACTCACAGGACGTTAAGCTAAGGACACCATAGCGGCTGAATGGCTGTATAGAATGAGAACTTCAACCAACACACCATACGTGGCAACAAAGCAAAACACAAGACATCCACAGACACAGAAATCTGCCGTGCTGTTGTGTCACTCAATGCCACTGAAAGCGATGCTGATGCACGGCTGGGTGTAAATTTAAAGGCGATGTTTGATGGCGATGTTGATGTTGATGTGTGGTTGCCCGGTCACTTCACCGGGCAGTACGGTCGGCCTCGGGGAAAGTGTATACGTTGGCCCATGGGAATCTTCATGCTGCGATGGATTCGATGAATGAAATGATTCGGGAGATTGCACATAACGGTTTGGCAGCGCCCATTTTTGGTGGGCGGGTCCCTTCTAGCTTGTTTTACCCCTTTTTCCAAAACTCCTTCTGAGCTGCTTACCCCCCCCCCCACCCCACCCCCCAAGTTTGAAGGGTCATCACATTTTTCCTACCGGCAAAAAAAAGGACCACATTCTTCATCAAAAGACAAGCTCTACATCAAACCTGTCGAAAAAGAAAGTCGGATGACAAATGACATTTCCAAGGTTTGAGATTTTGACAGCAGTCAAGAACCCTATACCGTGTCTATAAAAATGCCCCGGGCAGACCGTGTAATAACTGCCGATTTCATCCATAGGGGAGCTCTCTCTAAAAATGAATCTGTTGATGCTCATCTTCTGCCTCCTGGCGCTTCAAGCCTCCAGTGCCAAAGTGAGTGCGGCCAGATTTTATGCCCCCAATCAGAGGGCCCCCCTCTGCCCCCAATACTAGGATAGGGTAACCCAAATGGCGCCAAGATGCGAGGCAGGGCAACAAGACATATATGTTCTCTATCGAAAGAGGCTAGAAAGTTGGATGGGAACTCTGGCGCGGGAAACAGGTATTTAGGGGCAAACTTCTGGCAGCCCGGTCCGATTTTAGCAAGATGACAGATCCGCCAAGAAGCCCGATTTCACAAACTTTCAGTCGGCGATAGCTTACTTCGAATCTAGTTATTCTTTCGGTTGATCAATTCGGTTTTGCGGCCACAGCAGTCGCTAGTAGGTCTTTACCATAGACTTCCGTCTTCCGTTTCAGACCCATGAATTAGTTCTTATTAAAAGGTTGCAAAGGGCGCCACACGGGGGGAGGCACCCCGAATTAAGTTTGTCCAATGCAGGTCCTGGTCCAATTATCTGGGCCGCTTTTGGTAAAAAAAACTTCGGACCCCTCAAACTTCCTGTTCAACTTTATTTTTGGTAAAAAAAACTAGTTTTTATCGGGCCTGAGGATAAGCTCTATTTAAAGCGAAGATGATGTACGGCAGCGTCTTTCCAATTAAAAGCTGATTTAGCTAATAAAGCTGGTTTTGGTGTTGCGCAGTTAAAGTGCATATATTCAGTGTGGCCAGGTTGGAGAAACACATTTAGGTGACCAAGCCAGTGATATGCATAAGGATTTGGGGATAAACATTAAAAATCGTGGCACCGATGCCCAGGTGTAGCATTTTACAAGATGGAAACATTAAAAATCGTGGCCCCCGATGCCCAGGTGTAGAGTTTGGAAACGTGGGAACATTAAATTTCGTGGCACCCGATGCCCAGGTGAAGCATTTGGGAACCTGGAAACATTACCCACACCTGAGGGCGCGATGGACCAAAATAGTAGGGGGCCCTGGCGGGTCCCCTGGAGGTCGCCCCCGGGGGTGGTGTAATGTTCGTCAAGCAGCAGTGGCAGCCTCCTTGGTGATGGATGCACAAGCAGTTGCTTACTTATCTGTTAAATTTAATATTGGGAGTGTCAAGAATGAATGTAGCATGGCATGGCATTATTATTAAACTTGGTGCCCTGTAAGGCTAATGAACATATTAGCTCACTGACTTCCCAAAGTTCCATGGAGGCAGGTGCAGCAACTCCCGAGGCTACAGTTGCTACTTGGCAACCTGCAGGAACTAGTGCGGAAGAGCAGATTTCCTCGTCAAGCACAATGCGCTGATGTAATGAGCTACGAGAGTCACGAAGAAGCGAATTCTTCAAGGGGAAATCGTAGACATGCTCCAGGTCCCTAGACTGAGTCCACAGGACAGGAGGGAAACGACAAATGAAAACGCCGCGTCCACAGTCCGCAACCCTGAGATACGTACGCGAAAAAGTGCCCTCAGAGGTAGTCGGCCCCCGGGAATCGAGCACGAATCGGAAAGATTTCAGGCCAGTCAGATTAACCGGCAATTTTGACCGGCGTTCTTGGGAAATTTGAAGATGTGAAGGTTTGAAGATTTGAAGATGTGAAAAAACAGCACGATATTGCGTAAGTATGGCATAGGTCTGTCTCCCTAAGGGGGCCGACCAACGGGAATAAACATTATGTATTGCGCGTGCGCGATAAATCGTGGTTAGGGATATCGCTGGACCAAGCAGGGGTCCGAATAAAACACCTTTCAAGCGAAGTGCTCCTAGACTGTTAGAAGTGGTGTGCATGCTCTAAAATGGGACAACGTCTATTTGTTGTGGATATGAGTTATTTCAACTGATTCCCTTATCAGGTTTTGGTGCCCCCCCCCCCCCCCCCCCCCCCCCCCCCCCCCCGAACATGCTTTCAGTGCAATTGTGACAGTGAAGTTGTTTCCCCCATTTTAAGCTGTTTACCACCTTGTAAGCCGTTTACCACCTTATATGCTGTTTACCCCATTTTAAGCTGTTTACCACCTTTAAAGCTGTTTACCACCTGTTAAGAAGGGTTGCCTGCTACGTTCAGTATTTGGGGTCAATATCGTATTGCTGTCATATTTAGAATTGCATTGTACTGTTTTTGTATTGCATTCATATTCTGAATTGCATTGTACTGCTTTTGTATTGCATTCATATTCTGAATTGCATTGTACTGCTTCTGTATTGCATTCATATTCTGAATTGTATTCTACTGTTTTTTGTATTCCATTTATGTTCTGAATTGTAGTGTACTGTGTTTTGCATGTACGAGAGAGCCAGTAGGAAACCAGGCCAGGCCAGGCCAGGCCAGGCCAGGCCAGGCCAGCCTGGCAGGCACTGTGTTGTGTATGCTGCCGTATAATCGTTCCCCTCTCTTGCACTACCTTCCTTTTCTCGCTTGCGAGCACTAGCACTTTCTCTACCACTTCACGCACACACACAACCCCCCCCACCCCCCACCCCACCCCCACCCCCACCCCCACCCCCACCCCCACCCCCACCCCCACCCATCCCCACCACCACCACCACCACCACCACCACCACCACCACCACCACCACCACACCAACACACACACACAAGGTTTGCTTGGGGCCAAGACGCCTAAACACCAATGGCGATTTTAATGGAGAGCCAAACAATACCTAATTCTGAACACACCATATATCATTCTCACCTAAGGTCCAGAGTAATGTCACAAGCCACCTGTCTGGTGCTGCGCAGCTTTTGACCCAAGGTGGACCCCCAAAGTGCGAGCGGAGCTACATTTCAAACGGCAATGAGGACTATCTCGCCATCACCGAGCGTTTCTACCCTGAGAGGCAATCCGATGATCCGGTGACAGGAGCCACCTTTTGGTACCTGTAAGTGTCAGCTTTAGCTGTTCGTTGGTTCTACCTGTCCTATTGGCAACCTGTCGCGTCTGTCCTTTCCCGTAACCTAAGGGTTTCGGGTTTGCCGTCAGGACTCCTCTTTCAAGAGGCGTCCCTCGGCCCTTTCAACTGTCCAGTTGTCTAAACACTTCGTTCCTGGTCTCCTCACGTCCCCTGAACTCTGTCAGTAAGCGCATCTCTGCCTGATCTTGCTGTTCATCTGTTTGTTGTGTTTAGTTTCTTCCTGGCTGTGGCTGTTTGACACAATGTGTGTATGGTTGTGTGTGCGCACACCCAGCTTCTAGGCAGCTACGCTGCAGGCATGCGCATTTGTGTACACCCAGCTTCTAAGCAACTTCCATGCAGGCATGTCTGGGTGTGTGCAAACACAGCTACACATAATAAATATTTAACATGTATTTGGCCATATTCTGACCAGAGCACAGATGAGCATCGCAATTCACGAAAAGGAGCTCAGGTTGGGCCAAATAGCTACAATTAACTGTTAACAATTTGATTTAAGGGTGTTTTGAGGTAACATTTCAAATTTGAACAACTTAAACATGTGCATATACATAGGTTGGGGAACAGAATAGTCGTCAAAAATCCGAGGCGAAACATGTACGCATCACAATGGACGAAACAATCCCCTAGGGCACTTAAGCTATAATTAGCCCTCGGACCCCACCTCAGGGCCGTGGGTGGGGCAGGGGCGGGGGGCCACCGGGCGGGTGCGGGGGCAGGGTCGGGGGCGGGGGCAGGGGCAAGCCACGCCACCTGCCGCTGGCCAAAACCCGTCAGGAGGACGGGACATACCTTTCACGTCTGGGCTGGGCCGAAACACGCAATACCTAGTACAAATTCCGTAAAATCAATCAGACACCTGATTGGCCTCATTTTCCTTGCATCAAATTCTTAAAAATAAAGTTAATCTACATACATTCATTTCATCACATTTCAGAAACGTTCAATACTGCTTAAAAATCAAAAATCAACAACCCTTCAAAACCTATATTTGTCTTCACTTTATACTTAACAATGCTAAAACATCAATCGATTCATTGGAATTCAATTAATTCAAAGCCTCCAGGCGCCCTTCAAATTTATCCTATTATAATTTATACAATTGAAAGCAATTACATGCATTCAAATCACGTTAATTAAATTAAATGGAAAGGAATAAATCGAATTAAAATAACACAACATTAAATACAATTAAATTAAATTAATTAAAATACATTGAATTAAGGATTCGAATCATTTCATTCGGGACGCGCCTCCAGGCGCCCTTAATAATAAATATTGAACATGTATTTGGCCACTACAAGTAAGAACAGCCGTGAACATAAAACAAAAATGGGTAGTTATAATCGCAAAATTAAGTGGTAAACTTGAAATATATTGATAACAGTGAGAATGAAAGTAGGAAACCGTAGTAAGTACTTAGGAACTGATTAATTCACTAATGGAATGATTATGGTGATGGTGTGGACATTGTGTGAGCCCACTGTACATTTCCCGATTTTATTGCAAATTTCCCGAGGCCTGAAATGGTGCAAATCTGTAACTTGTCATGTTTGTTTATTTCCCCATCAATACATTTTTCCATCCCATCTGGAGTCCTATCGTTTTCCGCCACTTCCCCTCTGCCACTTCTGCCCCCCCTCCCCCCTGCCTACAACAAAAAAAAACAAAAAAAAAAACAAAAAAAAAAGAAACCCACAATCAAAAAAAAACACAAACCAACAAAAGAAAAAAAACAAAAAAATCGAACAGAACACGCACAAGACAGCAAAAACAAAGATAGACAACACAGCCACCAAAAAAAAAAAAAAAAAAAGAAAAAAGCAAAAAAAAAAATCGAAAAAACAACAAAAAAAAACAAAAAAAAGAAAAAGATAAAAAAAAAAAAAACAACAAAAAAAAAACAAAAAAACAAAAAACAAAAAAAAACACAAAAAAAAACACGAAAAAATAAAAAAAAAAACCTAAAAAACCCCCCCAACACCCCCCCCCCCCCCCCCCCCCCCCCCCCCCCCACCACCCCCCCCCCCCCCCCCCCCCCCCCCCCCCCCCCCCCCTCTCCATTTCCACAATTCCGTTTCGAGGGTTGACAGTGATTTTTTTGAAGGAATTGGGCATAAACATTAAGTATATGGCAGCCATATACCCAGGTGTAGACTTTGGTGGGACGGAAACATTAAGTAAATGGCAGCCATATACCCAGGTGTAGATTTTAAAAACCACAAACATCAAGAATCTGGCACGCCCGATATTTCTTACAAGTGGTTCCATACAAAACGGGCTGTCAAATTTGATGTGTAAAAGATTACTGTGTATTTTGCTTTGACCACAATTATAAATACATCCATACATTAAAACGAGACTTGGTATCAATTTCTCGTGATTACTCTATTTATAAACCTACCAACAATTGGTTGCCCTAGAAAACAATCCTGGTCGCAAATCATGGTTACCTATGGGACAATCCATGGCGACTTATCATCATAGCCTAGCCTTTGTGGCAAAAACCAGCAAAACACGTGGTTGAACAATCCTGGTCGCAAATCTTGGTTACCAGTGGGACAACCAACATGGCATAAATCCTAGTAGCCTTTTGTCATCCACACATCACAGGTTCTCTGTCACCCCCCCCTGCCTCACAACCCCTGCTGCTGAACCCTAAACCCTAACCCTCCCCTCCCCCCCCCTGACCCCTCCCCTCCTCCCTCCTTCATTCCCTCACTTCTTCACACGCCCAGTACATGCACATTTGAATAACCTACGGCAGCATTCCAAATTACGGGCTGCACCATGCATCATGTAATTTAATTTTCACTTATGCACACTTATGATAACGTTGCGACCCCGTCCGTCACAGATTCTCTACCATCTATCTTGCCAACTGGTGGGCCGGAGTGGAGCTTGCTGAGTGCTGGTCCTGCTCCGTTGGCCCCGTAAATAAAACCCCTCTTGCTGGCCAGACCATCCTCATCCCTCCATGCACCTGGGCTGAGGGCTGCCGTGCTGTTATACCACTAAACGCCACTGACAACGCAAACGATGCAGAAAAAGGTGTCCGGGCGATGTTTGATGACGATGTTGTTTTGTGGCTGCCCGGTCACTTCAGCTCGGGCAGTATGGTCGGCCCCGGGGAGAGTGTATACGTTGGCCCATGTGAATCTTCATGCTGCGATGGTATCGCGAGATTAGATGATGTTGATGATCTTTTACAGTCTGGGGGATAGTCAAATGTTATTGTTAGTCTCGATAGTGTTACATATAGTGGGACTGGAACTCTGGAAGAGGAACGGTAGAACCTAGCTAGGTTAGGTTCTACAGTGGGCCTGCCGGGCGGAGTCGGGCGGAGCAGGCAGCACTAGCTGGTGGGCCGGGCGGAGCAGGCAGCACTAGCTGGCACGGGCTTGTGACCGGGCATGGTAGTCACTCATGCTGGTCTCGCGGCTCACGTATGTCCTGTTGTAAAACATTCCTCTTAAACCCTGGTACTCTTTGGCTTAAGAGTCCCTAAGATTGAAGCATGAGAATACAAGATTGGAGAAATTGTAAACTCCACTCTGGTTGAAAAAAACCATGTTGACCATACTACTACCACCATGGGAAACCCAGGGGCTGGAGGGAACTCTGCGTTTAGGGTTTCAGTATAGTTGTACAGAAAGCGGGCAGATTTTGAGAGGCCTGGATATCAAACTCAAGAATGAAGAAAACGATCCTTTCGTCTAGTAGGATATACCGGTAGTCTAGAAACACCTGAGAAGCACATGATATATTCAGAAATCAATGGGGTGGGACAAACTACAGTTTGTAAGCAATTTCCCCAAGCATATATATCATGTGCAACAACAGCAACCAATTTAATATTCTTTGGATAATAAAGGGACCCCCCCCCCCCCCCCCCCCCCCCCAAAAGGGGAACAATGGGTAAGTCAGGGGCAAACAAACATTAGACCTACCATACTTGATAGTTGTGGTCTCCGTAACTGCAGGATGGAAATGAGCATTGCATGGCGTGAGAATTGTGCAGTACCGAAAACCCACAAAAGAGTAGAAAAGCTGGAAACGATGGGAGCCAGTCACACATGGTGGCTCCCACATGCAAATAAACATGTATGTAGACCGGACAGGTATTGCATCCAAAAGGGGGGGCTTTCTAGTTTGAGGATCCAAAAGAGAAAAAAGGTAATTAGTGGTCCTCGGACAAGCAGCTAATGGTAGTCCTGAACTGCTGAAACTTGATCCTCGGGAGAGCCTTGGTGAAGATTGGTTAAAATTTCAGTGATACGATTGTACTAGTGGTATACCAAATCGTCTAACGACGAAGGGCCGGGGGTTCGATTCCCCCTACGGTCACCTCTAGCGTTGCAGGTAGTTGTGAACCGCTATGATAGCTTGTCCATACGAGGTGGTAGTCCGTTCTCTGCCCGTTCTTGGGCTCCTGATCGAGGAAGTAGAACCTGGTTCCCAGGTACCTGAGACGTGTAGACAGCTTGTGACTCGAGGGCCAGATCTAGCTGCATCGCTCAAATTTCTTTTATCGCTACTTCGCTAGGCCAATCTCAAAAGCGATGGGTTTCATCGCTAATAGCGACACATCGCCTGAAAAACAACTCTGAGCTTGTCCTATCTAGTTCCAAGCATTGAGAGAAGCCTGTTTGTCCCCTTGGATGCAATGGTGATAGGGAGGGTGCAGCTCCAGCACACTTCATGAGCTTGAGGAGCCAGAGGGTTTCCTGGGCAGCTTGAAAGGCAGCCACATACTCAGCTTCAGTGCTAGATGGAGTATTGACAGATTGCTGTACCTTGGACTGCCAAATGATGGCTCCTCCCTGGTTTAGTAATATGTTATTATCCGACATACGTCGGTCGCTGAGTCGGCATAATGCATACCGGTACCTGGTCCTTCCAGATCCCGAGTTGACTGCC
Organism: Chlamydomonas sp. ICE-L; assembly: GCA_013435795.1. Taxonomy (NCBI): domain Eukaryota; kingdom Viridiplantae; phylum Chlorophyta; class Chlorophyceae; order Chlamydomonadales; family Chlamydomonadaceae; genus Chlamydomonas; species Chlamydomonas sp. ICE-L. Next base: position 31,419,291 of record JACBWV010000626.1, read on the forward strand.
GCCAGGCCACAGGCTAGCCGTGGCCTACACGTGTCTATTAGCTATCTTCTCTTCAGTCTCTACTGTGTAATAACTCTACGATTGAAAGAATACCTTCCAGTTGTGGAGTTCCAGGTCAATTGGCATGAGGCATGGTCGGAATCACAGAAGCCCTTCATGGATGGAGAAAGGGAGGAGGTGTAGGTGATGCCATCGGTAGCTAGGGGTCCCATCCAGATACCTAAAAATGCCAGTAGCTGCGTCCATGTGCTCAGGCAGGGGCTTGAACAGTTGGCAGCCTGTGCAATATCTGGTCTAGTGCTCACTCTCCTCCCTATCACCACACGTTCTTACAACTTACCACCCACCCATACCTCCACAACGCACCCATCACCCCCATACCCCCCCCCCCCCACCCCACCACCACCACCACCACCACCACCACCTTGGTCTGGGCGTGAAATTCGCCTAGATAGACCGGTTTTCAGTTCCGGAGTATACGTGTAGAACACTGAGACGTAGGAGAATGGTGAAGAGACGATTCGTTTACAAGATAAGCAGCATAGAGATGCGCTAGGGAGATGTAGAACGATAACACGGTACCTCAGGGTGCCGGCGTGTAGAGTCCGTGCCATAGCTGGCAGCGGCACTACAGCTCAGTGCAGCAGGGCGGGAGTCCTGTGCACTCTGAGAGAGAGAAAGAGGGTACTCTGAGTCACTCTAGGTGATCCGAATGAATGAATAATGTTAAACTAGGCAGTGCACCATGAGGACATCTGAATCAGATGTCCTCATGGTGCACTGCCTAGTTTATCATAACGTGACTACCATCAGGGAGTTACCAAGAGGTTCCCGACCGGGGGATTAACCTTAGTACTGAAACAGTTGTCCTCATGGTGCACTGCCTAGTTTAACAAATAACACCGGTCTGGGCGTGAAAATCGCCCAGACCACAGTTCCACGGGAGATTGCTCTTTTCCTGTCTTGCCGTGGTTTACCTTAGCGGTTAGGGGGCGGCGTTAGATCGCAGGACACGCAGGCTGAGTTACAAATGTGGTGTGTTCTACATCCCTTGTGATCTACAGTACCCTTGCTGTATCGACCCCACGTGCGAGAGTAGGAAGGGGGTGGCTAAGCACAGAGTCTCATACACCCTCGCGGTGTCAAGTAGATTTTAACATGTAATGTAATGTAATGTAATGTAATGTAATGTAATGTAATGTAATGTAATGTAATGTAATGTGATGTAATGTAATGTAATGTCAATCCACCCGAGAATGGTAGGTACAGACTCGTCACCTCTGTCAATGATCCTGCCATCTAGCGTTCTGAAGAGTTTTGCATGCTCAAGATCGGCATCGCCTTGGAGGCACCCTGGAAGTGCCCTGGAGGCGGTGCCCTGGAGGGTCAAACACTGGGACTGGGTGGCCACGCCACAATTCGACGCTGGGGACGCCAGTACGCCACCATTTTGGACGCTGGGCGCTGGGCATGGGCGCTGGGGACAAACCCAAGCACGTGGGAATAGATCCTGTACCACAACCGTACTTCAGACCCCAATCTGCGCTTCTGCGGCCTGGATCAGATTGGGGTCAGGAGCCAATCTACCTGGCCTGAATTCATCATCACCAACGGTTTGATTTTTCCGCTCTACGATTTCTACCCCCACAGCCACCGGCAAGTCTCCGCTGACTCGTCAAACTCACCCAGCTTGTAGGGGCTCTAAAGGCACAGGAGCGATTGAGTCTGCATTCCGGAACGCTCTAGACGGGACCCCGAGACTTCGAAGCTTCTAAGCCATCGGAGCTCCCGATTCGAATAGCGTGTGCTGGCATGGCGATGTCAACGAGTATGCACTCCAGTCGTATCGGAGTTCAAGCGAAACCTAGTGGCATGCATGGGACCGGTTCACTGCCAGGTGGAGCGTCGCCCCTCCCCACCCCTCGCAGGCCATCGGTGAGCTGCGCGGCCACAGGCAAGCTCCAGACTACTCGCAGCCAGACCACTGGCACCAAGAGTGTGAGCAGCAAACGTAGCACTGGCAGCAGCGCTGCAGGGACAGTCAAATCAGCACAAGCCAAGAAGAGTGTAAGCAGTACCAAATCAGGCACCATTTTCAGCAAGCCATTGTTCGGGAGGAAAGGGGATGATCAGACTCAAGAATACCCCAAGAAGCCAAGCCAATCGTACACCTTTATTACTGGCTTCCCTTTCCCCCTTGGACCTGTATTCAAGAGGAACACTGTCCGCACAGAGGTACGCCTAGTATCACAAAACTGGTGGTGATTCAGCTTTGTTATAAGTTGTCAGATGTACAGTCCCAGCTGGCAAGGGGAGGGGAGGGGTCAGGCTGGCAAACACAAATCAAAATCATATCATTCGTCATAAGTTGTCCGATGTATAGTCCAAGCTGGCAAAAGGAAGGGAGGGGTCAGGCTGGCAAGCAAAAAACACAATCTTATTCTTTGTTGCAAGTTGTCAGGTGTACAGTCCAAGCTGGCAAGGAGAAGGGAGGGGTCAGGCTGGCGAACAAAAAACAAAATCTTGTTCTTTGTCGTAAGTTGTCAGATGTACAGTACCAGCTGGCGAGGGGAAGCTAGGGGGTCAGGCTGGCAAGCAAATATCATTATCATGTTCTTCGTCATAAGTTGTCAGATGTACAGTCCCAGGTGGCCAGGAGAAGGGAGGGGGTCAGGCTGGCAAGCAAACATCAAAATCATATTCTTCGTCATAATTTGTCAGATGTACAGTCCAAGCTGTCTAGGGGAAGGGAGGGGGTCAGGCTGGCAAGCAAAAATATAAATCATATTCTTCGTTATAAGTTGTTAAGTATATATTCCAAACTGGCGAGGGGAAGTGAGGGGGTCAGGCTGGAAAGCAAACATCAAAATCATATTCTTCGTAATTTGTCAGATTTACAGTCCAAGCTGTCTAGGGGAAGGAAGGGGTTAGGCTGGCGAGCAAACAGCCAAATTATAAAGCCATGAATACACGGTTCATACACAGTTACACCAACGTGCTTAAATAGGACAGGCTGGCAAGCAAACAACCAAATTATATGGACAGCCATGAATACACGGTTCGTGTACAGTTGCACCCACGTGCTTAAATAGGACAGGCTGGCAAGCAAACAACAAAGTTATATGGACAGCCATAAATACGAGGTTTGTGCACAGGTACACCAACGTGCTTAAATAGGACAGGCTGGCAAGCAAACAACCAATTATATGGACAGCCATAAATACGAGGTTCGTGCACAGGTACACCCACGTGCTTAAATAGGACAGGCTGGCAAGCAAACAACCAAATTAAATGGACAGCCATGAATACACGGTTCGTGCACAGGTACACCCACGTGCTTAAATAGGACAGGCTGGCAAGCAAACAACCAAATTATATGGACAGCCATAAATACGAGGTTCGTGCACAGGCACACCCACGTGCTTAAATAGGACAGGCTGGCAAGCAAATAAACAAATTATACAGACATAAAACTATATACAAGGTTAGGCAATTCCCTTTAGCCTATTTGGCCTACCCCTGGTCTGTAACGTACAAACAAGTACGTCCGAGATTGTGAGCTCTATGTCACTAAAACAAATCGAGTTTTCTGTTCTGCTGCGAGCAGCAGCTTCTAAGCTGCTTCCCAAGGCCTCTCTTCATCCAAACCTTAAGCAAACCATTGCTCCAGGAATGTTTGGGATTGGCCAAGTGGCAGTCTCAGGGAGCTGCCTAGAATCTGGTGCTGGTAACTGGAAAGAAAAGAACTGCTAAAACTGAAAAGCAGTACTAAAACTAAAAAGCAATACTGAAACTAAACAGCAATACTAACACTGAAAAACAGTGCTAAAACTGAATAGCAATGCTGAAACTAAATAGCACTGCTAAAACTGAAGAGCAGTGCTAAAACTGAAGAGCACTGCTAAAACTGAAGAGCACTGCTAAAACTGATTAGCAGTGCTAAAACTAAAAAGCACTGCTAAAACTGAATAGCAATGCTGAAACTGAATAGCAATACTAACACTAAAAACAGTGCTAAAACTGAATAGCAATGTTGAAACTAAAAAGCACTGCTTAAACTGAATAGTTCTGCTAAAACTGAATAGCAATACTAACACTGAAAACAGTGCTAAAACTGAATAGCAATGTTGAAACTAAAAAGCACTGCTAAGACTGAAAAGCACTGCTAAAACTGAATAGCAATACTAACACTGAAAACAGTGCTAAAACTGAATAGCAGTGCTGAAACTGAATAGCACTGCTAAAACTGAATAGCACTGCTGAAACTAAAAAGCAGTGCTGAAACTAAAAAGCACTGCTAAAAATAAATAGCAGTGCTGAAACTGAATAGCACTGCTAAAACTGAATAGCACTGCTAAAACTGAATAGCACTGCTCAGACTAAAAAGCAGTGCTAAGACTAAAAAACACTGCTATGACTAAAAAGCACTGCTATGACTGAATAGCAGTGCTGAAACTAAAAAGCACTGCTAAGACTAAAAAGCACTGCTCAGACTAAAAAGCACTGCTAAGATTTAAAAGCACTGCTAAGACTGAATAGCAGTGCTGAAACTAAAAAGCACTGCTAAAACTGAAAAGCAGTACCAAAACTGAAAAACAGTACTAAAACTGAAAAACAGGGCAAAAAACGTGACTATACACAACCCTCAAACACAACCCACCCTCACCAGTGTTGGTGGATTTGCAAACACTCCTCCCAGTGCATAACTCTCATCATGGGCGTTTATACCCCCCCACCCCCCCCCACCCTCCCACTCTCATTAGGTGGAGAAGGACACACCCTGGGTGTTTGTCCCCACCCACCCACCCACACGCACACTCGACCCCCCCCCTTCCCCCCCCCCCCCTTCCACCCCCCCCCCCCCCCCCACCCACACACACACCCACCCACCTCCCCCCACCACCCACCCACCCACCCACACTCACACTCATCAGGTGGAGAAGGACACCATCTGAGTGATTGAACAAACCCAGGCCCTAGAGTTTGTGGATGTGTACACGCCCCTGCGCATGACCGTGATCAAGCTGAAGTCAGGAGGCTTGTGGACGCACGCACACACACACACACACATACACATACACATACACATACCCCCCCCCCCCCCCCCCCCCCCCCCCCCCCCCCCCACACACACACACACGCTCATCAGGTGGAGAAGGACACCATCTGGGTGTTTGAACAAACCCAGGCCCTAGAGTTTGTGGATGTGTACACGCCCCTGCGCATGACCGTGATCAAGCTCAAGTCAGGGGGCCTGTGGGTGCACGCGCCTTGTGCACCAACCAAGGAGTGCATAGATCTGGTTAAAGAGTTGGATGCGCCAGTAGAAGCAATAGTGCTGCCTACGTTTGCCTATGAGCACAAGGCATTTGTTGGACCCTTTTCTAGGGCTTTCCCCAAGGCCAAGGTAAAAAAAGGGGGTGTGGGGCACTTTTTTTATTTTGTTGGGGTGTGCTTGTAGAAGCAATAGTACTGCCTACGTTTGTCTATGAGCACAAGGCATATGTTGGACCTTTTTCTAGGGCGTTTCCCAAGGCCAAGGTATGAAAGGGGTATTCTCTGGTATGGATTTACTTTTACAGTCCAGGGGTAGCCCAAAAAGCTAAAAGGACATATTCGTATTATACCTATTCTAGCATTGAAATTGAAATTGTTACATCCGTGTAATGCAGTCACTCACAAGACGTGAAATCAAGGACACCACAGCGTAAGCCGGAGGTAGCAGTAGTCACCGTAGGACCTCCTCATTAAAAAGATCTACGGTGCCACGGGCCGAAGCCGAAGTATTATACCTATTCTAGTTCACAGTTCACTCACCCTTTCTCTTATACACCCCATGACCAAGTGTACGTGGGACCCGACCAGTGGACCTTGCGCCCTCCTCTCCCTTACCCCCCCTTACCTCCCCCCCCCTCCCCCTCCCCTTCCCCTCTCTCCCCTCCCCTCCTCCCCCTCCCCGTCCCTTCTCCCCCCTCCCCCTCTCCTCCCCCTCCCCTCTCCTTCCCTTCTTTCCCCTCCCCCCCCCCCCCCTCCCCTCCCCTTCCCTTCTCCCCCCTCCCCTCCCCCTCCCCACCCTCCTCTCCTCCAACTCCCCTCTCCCTCCCCCCCTCCCCCTCCCCCCCCTTACCTCCTCCCCCCTCCCCCCACCCTTCCCCGTCCCCACCCTTACCTCCACCCCCCCTCCCCTCCCCTCCCCACTCGTATCTGTCCCCCCTCCCTACCCTCCCCCCCTTCCCCCTCTCCCCCCTTACCTCCTCTCCCCTTCCACTCTCTCCCCCCTCACCATCCCTCCCCTCAACCTCCTTCTCCCCACCCTTACCTCATCCCCCCTCGCCCTCCCGTCCCTACGAACGGGTGTACGTGGGACCCGACTAGTGGAGCTTCCCACTCCTGACCCTGACCCTGACCCTTAGCAGCCAGGCAGCCAGACCTTAACCCTTAGCCGCCCCTCCCCCTCCCCTCCCTCCCCCCCCTACCTCCTCCCCCCTCCCCCTCCCCTCCCTGTGAGCAGGTGTTCGCAGGACCTGACCAGTGGAGCTTCCCACTCCTGACCCTGACCCTGACCCTGACCCTGACCCTGACCCTGACCCTTAGCAGCCAGGCAGCCAGACCTCAACCCTTAGCCGCCCCTCCCTCCCCTCCCTCCCCCCCCTTACCTCCTCCCCCCTCCCCCCTCCCCCTCCCCCCTCCCCCCCTCCCCCTCCCCTCCCTATGACCAGGTGTACGTAGGACCCGACCAGTGGAGCTTCCCACTCCTGACCCTGACCCTGACCCTGACCTTCCCCCTCTCCCCCCTCACCCCCCCCCCCCCCCCCCTCCCCCCTCCCTATGACCAGGTGTACGTAGGACCCGACCAGTGGAGCTTCCCAGTCAACTTCCCAAATGAGTTTTTTGGAATTTTTGGAGCTCAAGTGCTCAAGGTACTCAAGGGCATATGTAGGGGTGGGAAGCAAACATATATGTTGTGTTCATGCAAGTCGTGTACGTATATTTATATTACATTACATGTTAAAGTCTACTTGACACCGCGAGGGTGTATGAGACTCTGTGCTTTAAACAAAAAGAAAAAGCACCCACAAAGCAAAAAACCCCATTACATCAGGGGTGTGTCGAGGACAAACAAACCAAACTCCCAACCATCGTTTTGGTGGCGTAGGTATTAAACCCCCTAGAGCAGGACCCAGATCTCAACCACTTCCAGTGGCGGAGGTAAGAAGCTAACAAATGAGAAGTCACAAGAAGAAAAAAAGGGATAATAAATTACGGTGCCACTAAGCAGTCCAGGGCTTCCTGTCTTGCTCTTCTACAAGTAGAAAGATAGTCGGCTAGGTTGCTCCAAAAAGACTTAGTGCCATTTCCATTCATAAAGGTTCTGAATGTGGAATTGCAGAATTCCACATTCCATACGGTTAAGTCGGTATCCTCATGGACATGCCTATAAATATCTGTAAACAGCTTCTGGTAGCGAAGGCAAATATCATTATAAAAAGGGCACTCAAACATATGCATTTCATCCTCAGGTTTTTGGAACCCACACATTTGACAGTGTCTCATTGAGCGAGGGATGTGTGATCTATCCACCACCCTCATTCTTTCTGTGTTCAGCCAATGGGAACCCATTCTAAACTGTGCTATAGAACGAATCTGATCCTGCTTATGTAAGGCGGATGTAAAGGGAATCAAGCCATTCTCATCATTGCTGTTGGCTGCGAACCATTTTTGGTATCGGAGGCGTTTAAATAAATATGAAACGGATATGAATGTATATAATTATATATATGTATAGAAATGTATTGAAACGTATGTACTTGATCAGATATAGACCTATATAAACCTATATAATTATATAGACGTATATACACATACATACACGTATAGAAACGTAAAGAAGCGTATATAAATGTATAGAAACGTTTAGAAATGTATATACATAATCATATATAGACCATGTATAGACCTATATAAACGTATATAAATCAGATATAGACATATATTCACGTATATAAATCAAATATATACCGTACCTATATAAACGTATATAAATCAGATATAGACATATATAGACGTATACAAATCAGATAAAGACCCGAGATTAAACGCGAGATTAGACCCGAGATTGGACCCGAGATTAAACGTATATAAACTTATATAAATGATCACATATATACCTAGATAAGCATATATATACGTAGAGAAACATATATATATATATATATATATATATATATATATATATACGTATAGAAGCATATATAAATGATCAGATATAGGCCTATATAAGCGTATATAAGTGTATAAAAACGTATAGAAACGCACAGAAATGTATAGTAATTAATGCACTTCTAAGATGTTTAGAGCGCAAGTGCTCAAGGTACTGACCATGTTGTAGCGCTTTCTTATGGTGATATTTCTCAATTGTCAAATAAAATAAACGATGAAAAATAAAAAATAATTCAGAAGAAACCAAATAGGACTGGTGGTTGGCCCCAGGGGAAGCAAACAGGCTGGCCCCCTCAACCTCACGCCTCGTCACAAGGTGTACTATGTATTTATGTAAGAAACCAAATGCCCAAGGAACCTCTTCCTACTCACAACTCAGTGGGGGGGGCTTTTTTAGGTAGGTAGGTAGGTAGGTAGATGAGGTTTTGTTTCTAGCTATTTTGTTTTGTAAAATCAAATAAACGTTTAAAAATGAACATTTAATTGTGAAGAAACCAAATGCTCAAGGAACCTCATCCTGCTCACAACTCAGGGGGGGGGATTGCTTAAGGTTGGAAGGTAGATAGGTAGGTAGGTAGGTAGGTAGGTAGGTAGGTGGAGTTTTGTTTCTAGCTACCGTATTTTGTTTTCTTAAATAAAACAAGCAATGAAAAATAAACATATAATCAGATATAATTCAGAATAAACCAAATGCTCAAGGTACCTCTTGCTGCTCACAACTCAGGGGGGTGGTGGAGGGGAGGAAGGGGGGGGCATTGCTTTAGGTAGATAGGTACGGGTAGGTAGGTAGGTAGGTAGGTGAGGTTTTGTTTCTAGCTACCATGCTTTGTTTTGTTAAATAAAAAAAGCGATGAAAAATAAACTTATCTCATAATAAATTAATACATTTAATAATATAAGAAATAAATGAATAAATAAATTTCATTCAGAAGAAACCAAATGCTCAAGGGATCTCTTGCTGATCACAACTCTTGTACATGCTACTGTTGCTGGTGACCCTGTCCCCGCTCCACCCTACCTTACCCCACCCTTCCCTACCCCACCCTTCCTGCTCACGAGACTTGCACAAATAACTGTGGCTGGTGACCCTGACCCCACTCCACTCCACCCTACCCCACCCTTTCCTACCCCACCCTACCCCACTCCACCCTACCCCACTCCACCCTACCCCGCTCTACCCTACCCTACTCCACCCTACCTCACTCCACCTTACCCTACCCCAACTTCCTGCTCACGACTCTTGCACAGAGAACTGTGGCTGGTGACCCTGACCCCATCCCATGGTCTGACGAAATTGAGGTGAAGCCTCTCAAGGCTCCATCCATTGGTGAGTTCTAGGGTTAGGTTTCAGGGTTTTAGGGTTTAGGGTTAAAAAACCCTAAACCCTTCAGGCTCCTTACATTGGTGAGCTTTGGGGTTAGGGTTTAGGGTTATAGGGTTTGGTGAGTTCAGTGGTGATCAGTTCGAGAGTTCAGGTGGTTTAGGGTTAGAGTTTAGGGTTTGATGAGTTCAGGTGGTGAGTTCAGGTGGTTTAGGATTAGGGTTTAGGGTTTGATGAGTCCAGGTGGTGAGTTCAGGTGGTTTAGGGTTAGGGTTTAGGGTTTGATGAGTTCAGGTTGTGAGTTCGGTGGTGTTCAGTTGGTGAATTCAGTTGATGAGTTCAGTAGTGAGAGGTGAGTCTGGGTGGAGGGGTGTGCTGGTGCAAGTGGATGTAGGGGTGCCCAGGCTAGTGCTGGTGGATGTAGGGCTTGAGGGGTGTGCTGGTGCAGGTGGATGTACGGGTGCCCAGGCTAGTGCTGGTGGATGTAGGGGTTGAGGGATGTGCTGGTGCAAGTGGATGTAGGGGTGGCCAGGCTGGTGCTAGTGCTGGTGGATGTAGGGGTTGAGGGATGTGCTGGTGCAAGTGGATGTAGGGGTGGCCAGGCTGGTGCTAGTGCTGGTGGATGTAGGGGTTGAGGGATGTGCTGGGTGCAAGTGGATGTAGGGGTGGCCAGGCTGTGCGCCTCACAGCATCAGCCTACTTCAATGTGTATATATAATATGTATTGCATGTCTATCATTGAAATGTTACGCCTTATTGTGTGCCTCACAGCACCAGCCGACTCCATTGTATTTATATATACATATAAGATGTATTGTATGTCTATAATATAAATGTTACGCCTTATTGTGTGCGTCACAGCATCAGCCGAGTTCATTGAATTTAGATAATATGTATTGCATGCCTATAATTTAATCGCAATGAATTATTGTGTGCCTCACAACATCAGCCGACTTCATTGTATAGATATCATATGTATTGCATGTATATAATTTAAATGTCATGAATTATTGTATTCCTGTATGTAATGTAATGTAATTCCTCACAGTACCAATAATTCAAATTCAAATTCAAATTCAAATCCACAGTACCAACAATTCAAATTAAAATTCAAATCCACAGTATCAGCTGACTTTGTGCGCAACGGAGAGACCGCTTTCTTCCACAAGAAAACCCGAACCCTGTTATTCACAGACGCGGTGGTGTACATTCCCCGGGAGGTGAGGTGGTGGTGTACAATCCCCGGGAGGTGAGGTGGTGGTGTAGAACACTTTTTGTAAATACTTGCAATACAATAAATAAATGGTTCGCTTTATTACGGGGCGTGCGTTTCAGGGGGCAGCCCATTTGCTTGCACTGGTGGTGTATTTGTTTGTGTGTGTTTGTGTCTGTGTTTGTGTTTGTGACTATGTCTGTGTTTGTGTGTGTGCTTGTTTCTGTGTGTGTTAGTGTGTGTTGGGTGGGTGGTGTGCTTGTGTCTGTGTGTTTGTGTTTGTGTCTGTGTGTGTTGCTTGCACTGGTGGTGTACATTCATGGGAGGTGAGTTGGTGTTGGCAAGAGCTATGTTGGGTGGGCTTGCAGCAGTGGTTCAGTTCATCAATGTTGTTTTCTGTATAATCCTTTCCTATCACGGTTGGGCAAGTCCATTTAGCCTATTTGGCCTACCCCTGGACTGTAACACACATACACACATACAAACATACATACATACATACATACATACATACATACATACATACATACATACATACATACATACATACATACAAATACATGCACAAACATATATACCCCACCCTTCTTCCCCCCTCCCCCCACACCACACCCACACCCAAAACCCTACCCCCAGCCCAACCCCACACCCCTACCCCCACACCCAAAAACCCTACCCCTACCCCTGGCCCTACCCCACCCCCCTGCCCCACCCCCCTGCACCCCACCCCTACCCCCACACCCAAAACCCTACCCCTAGCCCAACCCCACAACCCCTACCACCCCCACACCCAAAACCCTACCCCTAACCCTGGCCTTGCCCCACCCCCCTGCCCCACCCCCCTGCACCCACCCCTACCCCCACACCCAAAACCCTACCCCTAGCCCAACCCCACACCCCTACCCCCACACCCAAAACCCTACCCCTAACCCTGGCCTTGCCCACCCCCCTGCCCCACCCCCCTGCACCCACCCCTACCCCCACACCCAAAACCCTACCCCTAGCCCAACCCACACCCCTACCCCCGCACCCAAAACCCTACCCCTACCCCTGGCCCTGCCCCACCCCCCCTGCCCCACCCCCCTGCACCCACCCCTACCCCCACACCCAAAAACCCTACCCTAGCCCAACCCCCCACAACCCCCTACCCCAACACCCAAAACCCACCCCTACCCCTGGCCTTGCCCCACCCCCCTGCCCCACCCCCCTGCACCCACCCCTACCCCCCACACCCAAAACCCCTACCCCTAGCCCAACCCCACACCCCTACCACCCGCACCCAAAACCCTACCCCTAACCCTGCCCGCCCCACCCATCTGCCCCACCCCCCTGCACCCACCCCTACCCCCACACCCAAAACCCTACCCCTAGCCCAACCCACACCCCTACCCCCGCACCCAAAACCTACCCCTAACCCTGGCCCTGCCCCACCCCCCCTGCCCCACCCCCCTGCACCCACCCTTACCCCCCCACACCCAAAACCCTACCCCTAGCCCAACCCCACACCCCTACCCCCGCACCCAAAACCCTACCCCTACCCTGGCCTTGCCCCACCCCCCTGCCCCACCCCCCTGCACCCACCCCTACCCCCCACACCCAAAACCCTACCCCCAGCCCAACCCCACACCCCTACCCCCCGCACCCAAACCCAAAACCCTACCCCTACCCCTGGCCTTGCCCCACCCCCCTGCCCCACCCCCCTGCACCCACCCCTACCCCCACACCCAAAACCCTACCCCCAGCCCAACCCCACACCCCTACCCCCGCACCCAAAACCCTACCCCTACCCCTGGCCCTACCCCACCCCCCTGCCCCACCCCCCCTGCACCCACCCCTACCCCCACACCCACCCGTAAATACATACCGTACATTATCTGGAGCCTAACCCTGTGCCCAGCGTTTGTACTGCAGCCTGCAAGGGTGGTGCCTAAACACACACACACACACAAACACACACACACTCACACACAAATACCAACACACAAACAAACAAACACACACACACACACACACACACACACACACACACACACACACACCACAAACAAACACACACACACAAACACAAACACAAACACACAAACACACACACACCACTGCAGCCTGCAATAAACACACACTACCACACAAACACACACACACCACTGCAGCCTGCAATAAACACACACTACCACACAAACACACACACACCACTGCAGCCTGCAATAAACACACACTACCACACAAACACACACACAGACACAAACTCAAACACACACACACCGCTGCAGCCTGCACGGTTGGTGCCTAAACACACACGCACACACAAACTCACTAAAACACACACACACTCACACACAAACACACACACGAACACACACACACAAACACACACCACTGCAGCCTGCGCGGGTAATGCCTAAGCATACACAAACACACACACACACACACACACACACACACACACACACACACACAACACACATACACCACTGCAGCCAGCACGGGTGGTACCTAAGCACACACAAACACACACACCTATACCCCCACACCTACACACCTTTACCCACACATCTATACCCACACACCTATACCCACACACCTACACATCTATACACACACATCTATACAAACACATTTGCAGCCTGCACGGGTGGTGCCTAAACAGGCACACACACACACAAACACACCTATACCCACACACCTATACCCCCCCCCCCCCCCCCCCCCCCCCCCCCCCCCCCCCCCCCCTCACACACACACACACACACCTGCAGCCTGCACGGGTGGTGCCTAAACAGGCACTGGTGGCCCTAGGAAAAGACAACTGGCTTTGCAGGTACCGCAATGGCGGTCGTACCTCACAAGAGACCAGGGTCATTGGGGCCACACAGCCGGACGAGGACACCCCAGAAACCAGGACCAGAGGTGGGTGCTGACATGCTCGCTGTAATTAAATTTAATATTAATTTAAATACAATTTGAATTAAATATTTATTAAAATAGAATTTAAATTAAATCGTAATTTAAATACAAATTAAAATTAAACACACAGCTAGATGAGGGCACCCCTGAGAGCAGGACCAGAGACGGGTGCTGGCATGCGCGCTACAATTAAATTATATACAAGTTCAATTAAATATTGATTACAATACAATTTAAATTTAATATTAATTTAAACACAACTTAAATACAATTTCAATTCAATAATAATTAAAATACAGTTGTAATTTAACACACAGCTGGCCGAGGGCAACCCAATGACCAGGGCCAGAGGAGGGTGCTGACATGCTTGCTACAATTAAAATACAATATAATTACAATACAAAATGAATTAAATACAAATTTAATCTGATTTAATACAACTTTAAATAATATCAATTTAAACACAGTTTGCTCAAACACAATATTTACTCAAATACAATTGAAATTCAACACACAGCTGGGCGAGTACACCCCTGAGACCAGGTCCAGAGGTGGGTGCTGACATGCACACTACAATTAAATTAAATATTAATTTGAATACAATTTAATTAAAGTGCAATATAAATTTAATATCAATTTAAATACAATTTAGAATAAATTTAAATATAATTTACATTAAATATTAACTAAAATAAAATTGAAATTAAACGCACAGCTGGATGAGGACACCCCTGAGATCAGGACCAGAGGTTGGTGCTGAGATGCACCTCGGCTAAACAATTGCTTGGGGTTCAGTTCCCCATTTTCTTCTTCGTGTTTGCCCCTCCTGATATCATTTTGGTTGGGCAAGTCCCTTAAGCCTATTTGCCTACCCCTGGACTGTAACATACATATACATGCACGCTACATTTAAATTAACAAATTATTTTTTAGACAGGTGGACGAAGACATCCCAGAGATGTGGACGATAGGTGGGTGCTGACATGCACGCTACAATTAAATTTAATATTAATTTAAATACAATTTAAATTAAATATTAATTGAAATACAATTTAAATTAAATATTAATTGAAATACAATTAAAATTAAATATGAATTGAAATACAATTTAAATTAATGTATATAATTAATCTGTAGGCACCAGACCCTTAACCCTAACCCCTAAAGGCTGGATGCGGATGTGCCTCCTAGTGTTGTACTTCAACCCATTCGACCTGTTGACACCAGACCCAAAACCCTAAACCCTAAACCCCTTGCAGGCTGGATGCGGATGTGCCTCCTCGTGGTGTACTTCAACCCATTCGACCTGTTGACACCAGACCCAAAACCCTTAACCCCTACAGGCTGGATACGGATGTGCCTCCCAGTGTTGTACTTCAACCCATTGGACCTGTTGACACCAGACCCTAAACCCTGAACCCCTACAGGCTGGATGCGGATGTGCCTCCCAGTGTCGACTTTAACCCATTGGACCTGTTGACACCAGACACGAAACCCTAAACCCTAGACCCTAAACCATAAACCTTTACAGGCTGGATGCAGATATTCCTCCTAGTGTCGACTTCAACCCATTGGACCTGTTGTCACCGGAAACTAAACCCTAAACCCT
>JACBWV010000626.1:31439557-31544313 GCA_013435795.1 Chlamydomonas sp. ICE-L
TACATACATACATGCATGCATGCATGCATGCATGCATACATACATACATACATACATACATACATACATGCATGCATGCATGCATGCATACATACATACATACATACATACATACATACATACATGCATGCATACATACATACATACATACATACATTCATACATACACACATACATACATACATACATACATACATACATACATACATACATACATACATACATACATACAGGCGTACCATTAATCTATGTATATACAGTCTCCTGTGAAGTACAGTGTTTTTCTTTTCAGCTAAAGCAGCAGCTTCCAGGCAGGTCCCCTGACTGGCTATTCAGCCAAAGCTAATGTCAGCATCCAAGTGTGTCTGGAAGCTGGTGGAATCCGCTGTCTAGACCTGTCAAAAATTGGGGGCTTAGCCTAGTGGCTGGCTCAGGGAGCTGCCTAGAAGCTGCTGCTCGTAGCTGAAATAGAACTATGGTGGAGTGCAGCCATATAAGTGATGTTCCGCTTTTACGACACCACCTTGCACAACACCACCTTCTTTTAAATATAAATCAAGACCACCTGGAATTATTTTTAAATCTACATGTTTTTAAATATATATATTTAAATTCAAGTATAAATATAAATCAGGACCACCTGGAATTATTTTAAATGGTATTATAACTCTCTGTGTGTGTATTTGTGTGTATGTGAGTATGTGCGTGTGTGTGTGAGGAGGGTGGGAAGGGGGGAGAGCTGGGTGGAAGCTGAACATTTGTGTCTCATGTGGTCGACTAATGATTCGCACTTCAAATCACCCAAGGAGCTGGGTGGAAGCTGAACATTTGTGTCTCATGTGGTTGACTAATGCTTCGCACTTCAAATCACCCAAGGAGCTGGGTGGAAGCTGAACATTTGTGTCTCATGTGGTTGACTAATGCTTCGCACTTCAAATCACCCAAGGAGCTGGGTGGAAGCTGAACATTTGTGTCTCATGTGGTCGACTAATGCTTCGCACTTCAAATCACCCAAGGAGCTGGGTGGAAGCTGAACATTTGTGTCTCGTGTTGTGTGCTGCCAATGAAGATTGTCGACTTCCCTGAGAACGATGTTGCGTGTGTGTGTGTATGTGTGTGCGTGTGTGTGTGTGTGTGTGTGCGGAGGGTGGGAAGGGGGGTGGGGGGGGGGGGGGGGGGGAGAGCTGAGTGGAAGCTGAACATTTGTGTCTCTTGTGTCAGGAAAGGCTAAGATAGTACCCGAATGAGGGATTAGCCCCATTAAAATGTCCGTCCGTTCGTTCGTCCGTGTGTCACAAACCAAATTTTCAGGTTTCATGAAAAACATCAAAAAAGTTGAACATTCTATATCTTTGATGAATTATAAGACTTATTTATACTGGACAAATTCTCACCAGAGCACATATGAGCATCGCAATTCACGAAAAGGAGCTCAGGTTGGGCCCAAGAGCTACAATTAACGGTTAACAATTTGATTTCAGGGTGTTTTGAGCTAACATTTCAAATTTGAACCACTTATACATGTGCGTAAACATAGGTTTGGGAGCAGAATTGTCGTCAAAAATTCGAGGCGAAACATGTAAGCATCACAATGTACGAAACATTCCTCTAGGGCACTTGTGCTATAATTAGCCCACAGACCCCACCTCAGGGCCGTGCGTGGGGCAGGGGCGGGGGCCACCGGGCGGGGGCGGGGGCAGGGGCGGGGCCGGGGGCAGGGGCGGGGGCGGGGGCAGTAACGGGGGCAGGGGCAAGCCACGCCACCTGCCGCTGGCCAAAAACCCGTTCAGGAGGACGGGACATACCGTTCACGACTGGGCTGGGCCAAAACATGCAATACCTTGTACAAATTCCATTAAATCAACCAGACACCTGATTGGCCTCATTTTTCTTGCATCAAATTCTTAAAAAAAAGTCAATCTACATACTTGCATTTCATTACTTTACAGAAACGTTCAATACTGCTTAAAAATCAACAACCCTTCAAAAACTATCTTTTTCGTCACTGTATAGTTAACTATGCTAAATCAATCAATCATCAATCGATACATTGGAATTCAATTAATTTAAAGCCTCCAGGCGCCCTTCAAATTTTATCCTATTCGAATTGATACAATTTAAAGCAATTACATGCATTCAAATCACGTTAATTAAATTAAATGGAAAGGAATAAATCGAATTAAAATAACACAACATTAAGTACAATTAAATTAAATTAATTACAATACATTGAATTTAGGATTCAAATCATTTCATTCGGGACGCGCCTCCAGGCGCTCTTAATTAATATTAGTGAATGAATAATATAAGTGAATGTTAGTGAATGAATAATATAAGTGAATATTAGACTGACGAGCCGTCTCACCAGAATTTCGAAGTTATTTGAAAAACTGATATTATTGTGACACTATAATAATATCAGTTAATATTAGTTTTTCAAACACTAATATTAGTTTTTCAAACACTAATATTAATTGCCATTCCCTACTCATGTGGTGTGCAGCCAATGAAGATTGTTGAATTCCCTGAGAACGATGTTGGCACTCTGAGGGATCTGGACAAGATTCTCAGGCAGATCGGCATCATCAAAGGAGAGAAGGACAAGATTCTGAGGAAGGTTGGCATCAGTACGGGAGAGTCGGACCAACCCAAAGAAGCATGACCTGGCATCGCCAAGAGAAGCCTGACCTGGCAATGCCTGGACAACATTCTGAGACAGGTCGGCATCATCAAAGGAGAGTCGGGTCAGATTCTGAGACAGGCTGGCGTCATTAAGCGAGATTCGGACCAACCCAAAGAAGGATGACCTGGCATCGCCAAGAGACACCGGGCCTCCGGTCATGAAGAGAGGCACCGGCTGATTTCATACTTGTTCAGTCAAGGGCTCTCTAGGAGCTGAGATGCAGCTTTCAGCACAGCAGCACAGTACAGCACAGCACAGCACTGAATGTAGGGTTGTTCAGGACGCTGCATCCTGCGTCGCAGACGCAATGTCGATGGGGCCGTTGCGTCCTGATAGGCAACGTGGGGAGGGTCTGTTGCGTCGCAGACGCAAGGGCTCTCTGGGAGCTGAGATGCAGCATAGAGAAGTGGATGTGATTGTTCAGGACGCTCTCAGTTTTGCCGCCTTGGAAGAGGTAGAGAACTCCCCTACGTGCTGTCGCGCGGTAGTCCAAGCTCATGCGCAGAGAGTCTGAGTCAAATAAACCCAACATGGTAGCCAGTCTCCAGTATGTACACATGCATTCAAATGGGAGGGTTCCCTCAATCTCACGCCTGTGGCACGGCGTACTAATTTCCAATTTTCAGGACGCTGCGTCCTGCGTTTCAGACGCAATGTCGAAGGGTCCGTTGTGTCCTGATAGGCAACGTAGGGAGGGTCCGTTGCGTCGCAGACGCAGCTTCAGTGGGTTGGTTGCATTGCAGGATACAGGGCATGGGTCGATTGTTGGTCAATTGCGTCTCAGGACGCAGGCTATGAAATTGGTTGCGTCTCAGGACGCAGGCTGTACAATTTGATGCCTCTCAGGAGGCAGAGCTGGGGGTCCTCCTGACCATCCTTGATTGGCATTGCATCGGTTGCAGGGTTGTTCTGGACGCTGTGTCCTCCGTTGCAGACGCATCGTCGAAGGGTCCGTTGCGTCGCAAGACACAGGCTATACAATTGGTTGCGGGGGTCCTCCTGAAGTACCCTGATCAGTTGACCTAAGTGAGCATGTCAATGAGCATAGGATTATTTCACGAGGGTTAACCCCAGATGCATTGAACATCTTTTGACCCGCCCTCTCCATACCACATAACACGCCACATATGGCCCTCCGCAGAACCACCTCATGACCATAGCTTTGATTTCCAGCTACGAGCAGCAGCTTCTAGGCAGCTCCCCTGGCTTGCTACCGAGCCAAACAACCAAGTGCATCTGGAAACTAATTAGGCTACAGGGTTCACTATTCACCCACGTACTTCTCAACAGGTTACACTAGGGTTCTTGGTTAGTAAGATAAGATAAACTCTCATATTCTTATAGGTATATGTGGCCAACAAATATCATTTACGTGCTGAAGTCATAAAATATTGTAGATGAATGAGTTATACACTAATTTACCGGTGTGTATAAATCCAATAGTTCGTTTTTATAATTTTATTTATCTTGCGGTGTTTCTCCTTCACACGACATGAAACCCACATGTTTCACACATCTAGCTAGATTCCTTAAAGGCACTCGCAGCCTTTATGGCCGTACTATTTTGTAGGAGTGGCGACGCCATTCAAACTGAATCCTCGGTGTCGCTGGTTTGGGTAGGGAGACCCACCTCCTGGGGTGAAAATCCTTTCACAACTAAAAACAAAAATGACAGTGTGCGCCTTGGAAGATAGCCCTGTAGTCCAGACGAAGCTTGGGGTTGGAGTATCTAGTGATGAATTTGAATTGTCACGTGCTTCTTCAGCCAACTCTGGGCTGCTCACATATTTTTTTGGGAGCATCTAGGGACATAAACTACGATGGTACTCTCATAGAATTTGAATTGTAACATGGTACTTAAGCCAACTCTGGGCTGCTCACATAAAATTTGGAGGAGTATCTCGGGAGGATACTGCGATGGTACTCTCATAGAATTTGAATTGTATCATGGTACTTCAGCCATCTCTGGGCTGCTCGCATAGATTGTTGGAGGGGTAAACAGGGAGAAAAACTACGATGGTACTCTCATAGAGTTTTAGACCCTGACTCGCCCCCTCCGGACTTCCCACGGTATACTTGAACATTACTTGTTTTCGTGCATGGTTCTAGTCGCAAAAACTTGAGCTTGGTCACCGGTACATAGAGTCAGCCTTAGAGGGGCCCGCCGTCTAGCCACTAGGCTGCCAGTTAGATCAGGGGGGAGGTGGATTGTCATTGCGTGAGGATTACATGACACTTTCGTTCGTATGTATATTGAGACTGTCCAGGCTGGGGTTGGCCAGGCAGAAGTTTTTCTCCGTGTGGTATTTGAATACGACGAGAATTTTCAATTTTCAAAGAAAGGCGCCCTCACACCAGTCAGGCCTGGTTCAATTCGGTGGAAAATCAAGGCCGGTTACTAAGAGTCGAGTGTTGGGAAACATGGCTGGTGGTGTTTAAAAACACCGGTTTGTTTGTGTGTGCACGCTGAGAGTGTATGCTTCAGCCAGGCTTAGGACGAGCTTTTATCCGCCGAAGCCGTACAGGGTGCGACCCTGGCGCTTGAGGGCGTAGACAACATCAAGAGCAGTGACTGTCTTACGACGGGCGTGCTCCGTGTAGGTCACAGCATCACGAATCACGTTCTCCAGAAAGACCTTGAGAACACCACGGGTCTCCTCGTAGATGAGGCCGCTGATACGCTTCACACCGCCACGGCGAGCCAAGCGGCAGATAGCAGGCTTGGTGATACCCTGGATGTTATCACGCAATACCTTGCGATGGCGCTTGGCGCCTCCCTTTCCGAGTCCCTTGCCGCCTTTACCGCGTCCAGACATGTTGAGAAGTAGTTAAATGGGAGAAGTGAGGAGATATAATTTGGTTGCCTGACAGTACTTGCTTATCCTGTGCGCAAGCGATGAATTTATTGGAATGAAGTCGGATGAACACTGCTGTAGTGTACAGGCCCGCTGATCCGAGACTCAAGAAGCGGATCAGCAGAATGCGCTCCCGTTCCTGCTCTTGGCACGTTGACCCGCGTTGACCCACGCTGACCTCTTTTCCGAACCCTAACCCGGATCCATGAATGTTTAAATCCCTTGGGAAGTCGCCTCCCAAGCAACATCCATCCCTAATCCTCCACTATGGCCCGTACCAAGCAGAGCGCCCGTAAGTCAACCGGAGGCAAGGCTCCCCGCAAGCAGCTGGCCACCAAGGCGGCCAGGAAGAGCGCCCCAGCCACTGGCGGTGTGAAGCAGCCTCACAGGTACAGGCCCGGAACTGTCGCCCTGCGTGAGATCCGCAAGTACCAGAAGTCCACTGAGCTGCTCATCCGCAAGCTGCCCTTCCAGAGGCTGGTTCGTGAGATCGCCCAGGACTTCAAGACTGACCTGCGTTTCCAGTCTTCCGCAGTTCTGGCCCTCCAGGAGGCCGCCGAGGCGTACCTGGTGGGTCTGTTCGAGGACACTAACCTGGCTGCCATCCATGCCAAGCGTGTCACCATCATGCCCAAGGACATCCAGCTGGCTCGCCGCATCCGTGGTGAGAGGGCCTAAACAAGCTCAGGAGCCCAGTTGCCACTCTGGCATGAGCAAACAAACGGTGTTTGTCAACACCACTACTAAAAATTATCGACGACAGAAGACATGGGCATTAGCTACCTTGTACAAGTCCCCCAATATGTTTTATCTCTATCACAGGGTCGACCAGCCTTCTGGCTTTGAATAGCTATTGCACAACACTCTTGAGTGCAAAATGTTATCGAAATCCTGGTTGCCGCTGGTTTGTGCCGGAGACCCACTTCCTGGGGCGAAATCCCCTTAATACAAAATGGCTGCAGTTCATGTGAAGACGCGTCAATGACCCGCGTGGGGGGGCCACCAACACCCACCCACCTACACCCTGTGGTGCGAGGGTAGGCGGATGCGTGTGTGGGTGGTGGGTGCGTGTGTGTGTGTGTGGGGGGGGGGGGGGGGGGGGGGGGGCACCAACAACACCACACACCCACACCACACCGTGAGACCCACTTCCTGGGGCGAAATCCTCTTAATACAAATGGCTGCAGTACATGCAAAGACGTGTCAATGACCCCATGTATGTTCCTCAAGTTGAGGGAAGGTATCAACTCACCATGGATCCTGGCAGTGTATGTTGCATGATCGCGTTGAGGTCATGAAGTAATAGTCAATTCAGAGCAAGCTATAGTACATCAAAATACGCGTCTGGAATTCATGAGATGCAACCAGTTTCAAAATCTGTGTCACACAACCCGCAACGTATACAGGTATATAAAACCCCTGCGCGACACTCATGGTTCCGCAGATGGTGCCGTAGTTGATCTTCATGGAACCTATATGTTTGTCGGAGTTTCTTTCTTAGCACTCCAGTATTGAATACCATGGTTGTTCAAGATGCTGCTTCTTTTGTCGCAAACGCAGATCAAGTGGGCCGGTTATGTCGCAGGAGCAGATTTTTGAGGGTCCGTTGCATCTCAGAGGGTCTGGGTGCGACGCAGAGATGCAGATGAAGCAGTCAGGGAGTCCGTTGCGTCGCAGACACAGATTTTGGAACCGGTTGCTTTGACATAAGCGGACGTGGAAACAGGCTGCGTCTCGACAAGCAGATTTGGTGGTCCCCCAGAACAACCCTGGTACAGACACTTGTCCAAATTCTCTTGCCATTTATATATATAAAAGTTATATCTAATCTATTCTCTGCCATTTAATAATATAATATATATCGATATATATACATATTCTATATATTATCTATTTATATATTATATAAGATATTAATAAAACAAATAGAATAAAATACCTCTATATAATACTAAATATAAATATATATATATAGATATTCTCTGCATTTTATATCTAATATATATATATCCTTATATTACTCCTTCTCTCTCTCCTATACTCACGACCACGCTATCTCTCTATCTCTCGTAATATATTCCTCTCTGTCTATCTCCTCTCTCTCTCCTCTATCTCTCTCTCTCTATCTCCCCTACCGCCCTCTCTCCACCCCGCCGCCCCCCCTCTCTCTCTCTCTCCGCCCCCCCCCTTCCCCTCCCTCTCTCTCTCTACAGAACTCCCTGTCGTGTCGCGGTGGTCCGCGTGGGGTCGTGGTTCTGGGGTGGTCGTGTGGTGTCTCATCGCGGCCCACGTGCCATGGGCGTGCGAAGTGTAACCGACTTGCAACCGACTTTTCGTTCACCCAACTAGCAACTCCCCGCCTAGCGGAATTTTCAAATGCCAAAACTGCAGATTCGCTAAGCTAAGCGCACGCGCACATAGCATGTCCACAACTGCCTCCGATACTATGACGGCAAGACATTTAGAATCAGAAGATCCTCTCCTCGGAGGTCACCAGCCGACCCTCATATGGCTTGGCATGGCGCTCGGAATAATAGCTTCCAGTTCTTCACGGATAATGCGACCATGATGCATGGCAACGGTCCCAATGGACAGGAGGGCCCGCAACACCGCCAGCCAGCGCTCAAAGCGAGCTTGCCAGAGCAAGGAAGACAGGGAAATAGCCAACAAGCGTCGACGTGATGCCCGCGCTGCCCGATCCGAGGAGCTACGTCATGCTGGTAATCTCGCAAGGAGTCAGGAACGAGCTACCGTGCCTGAGGAGGAACACGAAGCTGCTAACCAATCCAGGCGCCAAGACTATGCTGCCCAGCCTGAGGAGTTATGCCAGGATCATAATCAAGCCAGACCTTCACATCGTGATGCTTTTTTTCTCCGTCTGCGAGCGTTGCCACCATTCATCTCACGCATGCGCAATTTTGCCATGCCATCGCATCACATTCGTACTGATTGGCATCCAGTTGCGATTAATTACCTTTGTTCAGATCGCCATGGCCATTCCGTCCCCCTGGACACTCTCGCGCTTGCCACCATCATCCCATCTTTGCAAGCTCTTTTCGTTGTATAGAATATGAAGTACGTTGCTGCGATTTTTGCTGTTCTGAGTTGACCGAGTCTCGACTGGGGCACTGTACGAGAAGACGAAGCTGCAGGTTTGTAGCCATGCAATTGCACCGGTCCGGTGTTCTCGGGGCGATCGGAATCTGAGCGCTCGCAATGTTGGTAGGTTCGAAGCACAGCGGGTCCCTCTTTCAGCACGATTGAATCCCACAGGGTGAAGTGAAGGGTACGAGGTAGGGAGAAGAAGATTGTGTGTTGGTGGTTGGGGGAAGGGAGGGTGGTGGGGGGTAAGGTGAGAGAAAGAGAGTGCGTGTGGATGGGGTGGGTGAGGGGTAGGGAGAGGTCAGAATGGGGGGGAGGGGGGGATGGTATGTGTGTATGACAGGGTGGGAGGCCACACCTGAAGCAGAAGGGGAATAGGTAGGGAGAAGAAGTGTGTGCGTGTGTGTGGGTTTGGGGGGAGAGGCAGGGGAGCGTCGAGCAAGGGCTGAGATGGCTGATTTCTTGACTGTGTGTAAGGGGGGGGGGGGGGGGGGGGGGGGGGGGGGGGGGGGGGGGGCAAACAAGGGCGCAACCCGTTATTTTACATTACATTATGTAACCCAGACCAGACTAGGACCCATGGCCTGGGTGGGGGGGTGGGGGTGGGGGGTGGCCACCGGCCACACGGGCTACCGTACTAGTATATATATATATATATATATATATATATATATGGTATGTTGGAGAGCCAGAGATTGGATACCATGTATTTCGCACACAAAATGTATTTGCTCGCTGTAGTCATGTATGTACCGTATCCCTTTAAATGTTTACACAGGTGGGGTTACGTTCTGCACGCAGTAGTCTTCATACCGTACCCAGATATACTATGCCTGGCAGCTTGATAGACCACGTTATCAAACTAGACCCTTGTATGCTGTCCCAGCCGAAGACAGCGAAAGCAGCCTAAATTCATGGAGCATTCCTTGCACTTCAATAATTTCCACAATAGGTGGGACCCTCAAACAAAACCAGGGCCCGTGTAAACACTGAACAATAACGGAATAATGACCAGTAATACGTAATCTTACAAGCATGCCTGATTTGTCGGCCGTCGGACACTCGTAACAGACAACAGGTATGCGCTATTTGCTTGGATATTGATTCCAGCAAACAACGAGCCCGCGAAACCATTAGTGGATGGTGGTGTTAAGAAACACCGTTTTTTCGCTCGGGAGGAGCCAGGCTAAGGAAACTTAAGCCTCGGCCTCTTTCTTGGCTGACTTCTTGGGGAGCAGCACGG
Organism: Chlamydomonas sp. ICE-L; assembly: GCA_013435795.1. Classification (NCBI taxonomy): domain Eukaryota; kingdom Viridiplantae; phylum Chlorophyta; class Chlorophyceae; order Chlamydomonadales; family Chlamydomonadaceae; genus Chlamydomonas; species Chlamydomonas sp. ICE-L. Next base: position 31,449,441 of record JACBWV010000626.1, read on the forward strand.
AGTGGATGTTGGGCATCACACCACCGTTGGCGATGGTGACGGAGCCCAGCAGCTTGGACAACTCTTCATCATTGCGAATAGCCAGCTGGACATGGCGAGGAACGATCCGTGTCTTCTTGTTGTCACGAGCGGCGTTGCCAGCCAGCTCCAGCACCTCAGCACAAAGGTATTCGAGCACAGCTGCCAAGTACACGGGGGCACCAGCGCCAACGCGCTCGGCGTACTTGCCCTTCTTCAGGAAGCGGGCAATTCGGCCCACAGGGAACTGGAGTCCAGCCTTAGAGCTGCGGGACACAGCCTTCTTGCCTCCACGGCCACCGGTCTTGCCTGCCATTTCTGTTAGTGTGGGTATGAAAATGTAAGGGGGTATGGAAAGAGTTATCGACCATCGAAATTACCTCGTTTCTATACTCCCTTCCCCCGAGTCTGCTGATCCGCCTGTCGATGTGATCTCAGCGCACTCCCGGGGCGCACTCCGGCGCACTCCCCTTCCCAAGTCTGCTGATCTAGCTGTCAGTGGCGTTTCGAAATTTCGAAACGTTTCGCGGTCTGCTGATCCGGGTCTGTCACCAGGTCGTTCGAAATGCGTACAAGTACGCGAAAGTAGCTGTTTATTTCAGTTCACTTACATACAATGGCCCCGAAATCTGCTGAGAAGGCTCCCGCCAAGAAGGCCGCCCCCGCGAAGACTGCGGAGGGCAAGAAGAAGGCCAAGAAGATGGCCAAGGCCGAGACCTACAAGATCTACATCTATAAGGTGCTTAAGCAGGTCCACCCTGACACAGGCATCAGTTCCAAGGCCATGGGCATCCTCAACTCCTTCATTAATGATATCTTCGACAAGATCGCCTCCGAAGCCGCTCGTCTTGCTCGCTACAACAAGAAGCCCACTGTCACCTCCCGCGAGATCCAGACCGCTGTGCGTCTGGTCCTGCCTGGAGAGCTTGCCAAGCACGCTGTGTCCGAGGGCACCAAGGCTGTCACGAAGTTCACCTCTGCTTAAGCTCCGACAACAGTCGGATTCCCCATTTCATTAATTTAATTCGCAACGAAACAAACAAACGGTGTTTTTCAGCACCACCTGATGAAACTGCATCGCCACAGAACCTCCTGCAAGTCACTCAGTGACTGCTTGAGTTAGTGGAGATATAAATCAGCTGTACCATCAGCTGATGTTCTGGTTACTCCAGCACTTCTCGGGCATGGGTACATGCCAGGGCAGTTCAACACGTGCTGTGTGCGTACGACCACGCACAACGGACAACCAACAAGCCAAACCTGGACACCGGAGTAGGTGCTCGCTTCGGTATATATGTTACAGTCCAGGGTTAGGCAAAACATGCTCAAGGGACTTGGCCAGCCGTGACAGGAAGGGCTTAAAAAAGAAAAAACAATGCTGAACTGAGCATCTTAGATAAGAAGATTAAACTTGGTTACATAGCTTCAGCCAGCAACTTGGCTGCTCACCGTCTTCGGCAGTAAAAAACGTTATTACCAGGAAAATGCAATCTCGAACAAATGATTTTCTTTCCTCTTCTTCTCAACGATAAAAACAGTACACAAAAAAAACCTATGCATAACCTGTCATTAAATACTTGATCCAGTCTCTTCATACATTCATGGTGCAAAGGAAGCTTCTCTCGCCCTTCAACTTCTGGATTACACATCAGGTAATGTAGAGGAATCAAGAAAAAAAGATTACAAGGGGCTCGTGTCCTAGCAGTGAAACAACACCGCCCTAAAGTCGGACTCGAGAAAACCACCCGCCGTCTTCCGGAGGAATCATTTTGGTTTCCGAGTGGGAAATCAGGTGTGATAAGTGCTAGATCTAGATCTGTTTGTCATACAGTTCCCCGTAGCCTAGTAGTTCTGACAAGAATGATAAACCCGTGCTGGGTGGGTTCGAGTCCCGTCCGACGCAGGGCGGGGGAGGAATTTGGATCAGTACTAAAACGCCTCATAGTAAGACCGCGAGTAGTAGTGTTCGCGACCGCTGGGGAACCTGATCCACTCCTGAATGCGCATTATTGTCAGACCTGCTAGGCAACGGGAGATCTGTAGGACAATTAGAGCTAGTCCTACAGATCTCCCGTAGCCTAGCAGTTCTTACATCAGGCTCTGTTACTTTCTCCTCGAATTCAGCAAGGCTTCATCAGTACAGTCAAATAATATTGGCGTGCTTGAATCGCTGGTGGTTCAGAACTCTTCCGTTTTGTTGTCTTGCAATAATCCTGACGCGTCCTTTAACAATCTGGCAAGTCCAGTTTCTTCCTATCTCCACACCTGAAACAAATGAAATTCAAATTCCTGTCTCCATACCTCGACCATGTACCAATTCAAATACAAATTCCTATCTCCAGACCTCGAACATGCGACAATTCAAATTCAAATTACTATCTCCAAACCTGGACCATGGAATACCGTACGCGCCTTAACCCCTTAAGTATTGACAATTGTCATTTCCCCCCTAAAAGTGGGTCTCAGAAAAGCATGGCAAAACTAACTTGGCAAAGGGGTCTGTGGCTTTGACTGACTCAAGTTCAGACCTGAAATCCAGTTGGCAAAGGGTCTTTGTGCTTACATGTTATTGTTACATTTCCTTGTTACATGTTCACCAAGCAGCAGGGTAATCCCAAGCGCGCGCTTTTGCGCTTTTGAGCGCTGACTTTTTGACCCCCTCTGCACTTTAAGCGCAGTTTTTTGCAACCCCTTGTGGGCGCTGCAAGCAATTTTTGCGCTTTTTGATACACTACAAAGCGCAGTTTTTTTGTTTTCAAGTGCGCTAAAGCGCTGGCCAATTCGGCCATTTGAAGTACCCTGCCAAGCAGTCCGCCCAAGCTTGCTGTAAAACCAGGTAACAATTCAAATCAGGATCATTAAACTTGCTAGGGCATAGTACACAGACCGGAACATGGCTCCAGCCAGCCAAATTGCTGGCTGGAGCCATGTAACCAAGTTCAAGCTCAAGCACCTGTTCACAAAGTAGTCTTCCCAAGCTAGCTGAAAATAAAACCATGTAGCAATTCAATTCAGGAACATTTGACTCTCTTGGGCTTAGTAGACAGACCGGCTGCATATTACCATGGTAACCGTAACTTAGCAAAGGCCAACCACCTGGAGTGGTTTCAAGCTGGATCCCTAATCTGGTTTGGCTAAGGGTCGTTTGCCAAACCGTTTGCCAATACTTAAGGCGCATACGTTAATTCAAATTCAAATTTCTATCTCCCACACCTGGACCATATGACAATTCAAATTCAAATTCCTATCTCCACACCTGGACCTGGACAAGTCTTTTATGAACAGTCTACTCAGTTTAGAGTGCCACCTGATTTCTGTGGGTATCACACGGGGGTACTTGGAATTGGAAGACGGCGAGGAGCTCAGATTTGGCGGATAACCCATGTAACAAACCAATATATCTCCACACCTCAAAGGACATATCTGTAGGTGTCCCATTTTAAACCATGGCGCGTTTAGACAAAGAAAACTAGGGTTCTTCTATACAGGGTACTACATTTTGTCAAATTTGTCAGCGCTCAAAGCGCACAGACGTCAAATCGGTCAGCGCTTTGTAGTGCAAAAAGCGCAAAAACTGCGCGCTGCGCCCACAGGGGGTTAAAAAATCTGGCTCAAAAAGGCAGCACGTAAACGCGCTACCGCGAGCGCTTAGTAGTACCCTGGTTCTACACTCTGCGTGTTGCGTGACACACACAGATTTTTGAGGGTCTGCTGCATCTTAGATGCAGATTTTAGATGCAGATTTTGAAACCGGTTACTTCTCATGATGCAGATTTGGGAGTCCCCCACAACAACCCTGGTCGTATCTTAACCATAGCAAGTTCAGCCAATGCCGGCCTGCCTCCCTCAGATGAAGATGAGGATGACCACACCCTATGGCAGCCTGCACCCTGTTCAGGTTGAAAAACAGGTGTTCAGGGTGTTAACACATATTTATGTACATCATTGGTTAAACATGTAGTTGTTGAACATGTCGTTAACACCCTGAGTAGCTGTTTAACAACCTGGACAGGTGCAGGCTGCCGTAGGGACATGGCCAAAGAAAAGCCTCACACTTCAAATAATTGCTGCCTAAGTTTGGCAAACAACTCAACATTACAAATAGCTAAAGCCACCATGTATCTGTCCAAGCCACTATCTGACCAAGGATCAAGGAGGTGACTAAGAGGATGTTGTTGACACACTGCCGCACCTAACTCCCACGCCTGGACCTCGTCAATATTCAATGTGCAAGCAACTCAACATTAAGCACGCATACCGGGGCGAAGTCGAAGGCCGACCACAGGCCCCACTAGGCTAAACCAAGCCACCATGTACCTGACCAAGCCACTATCTGACCGAGGTTCAAGGAGGTGACTAAGAGGATGTTGTGGACACACTGCCGCTCCTAACTCTGGCGCCTGAAACCCAACAATATTCGGCATGCAAGCAACTCAACATTAAGCACGAATACACGAGCGAAGGCAAAGGCCGACCACGGCCCCCACTAGGCTAAAACAAGCCACAATGTATATGACCAAATCGCGCTCTGATTGAAGTCCAAGGAGGTGACCAAGAGGTTGCTGTGGCCACTCTGCCGCACCTAATTCCCAGGTCTGGACCTCGTCAATATTCGGTGCGCAAGCAACTCAACATTAAGCACGCATACCCGGGCGAAGTCGAAGGCCGACCACAGGCCCCACTAGGCTAAACCAAGCCACCATGTACCTGACCAAGCCACTATCTGACCGAGGTTCAAGGAGTTGGCTAAGAGGTTGTTCTGGGCACTCTGACGCCGCTAACTCTGACGCCCGAACCTCGTCAATATCCGGTATGCAATCATCCAATGCGCCTTTCGTGACTTTAGCAGCACATCCAATACCAACGCTGGCACTGCCAGTTGAAGCCGCGTCACCCCCTTTCTCATTGTCAGTAGTGGCAGTAGCACCACCACCAGCTGCAGGACCACCACCACCACCATCAGTAGCAGCAGAACCACCAGTAGCAGTAGCAGCAGCAGTAGCACCACCACCACCAACAGTGGCAGTAGCAGCAGCAGCAGCAGCACCACCACCACCAGTAGCAGTAGCAGCAACACCAGTGGCAGCACCACCATCATCGCCAAGTGCAGCAGCCTGGGCATCCGACAGGACCAAATCTAAGACAACAGCTGTCTGACATGGATGTAGCATGTACCACACAGATTGCAGTACAGGATGAGTCTGGGAAAGAGGTGAAGATGATGGTGTGTTTAGTAAGTGGAAGGTCCAGATATTCCACTGTGTATGTGATTCAGGGAGCTGCCTAGAAGCTGCTGCTCGTAGCTGAAAAGAATAACTATGAGACACGCCTGAGTGGCGTGTGACAGAATCCGCAATTGGTGTGGGACAATGCCTTTGGTGGATGTCGAACCCTTAGGTATAATTGGCATCTCTGCATTTGCCTCCCACGGCAGTACGAGTGTTGTACACAGGTTCGGACCTCATTGGGGGCCGGTAAACACTTTTTCACGAAGGGCTAGGTTTTATCAGATGTGCCGTTTCCTGTTTTCCCCCATGTAAAAAACAAAAATACTTCACTCAGGCAAAAGGTAGACACCACTGACCTCTTAAATTAAAGTATCTCTGTAGCACTAACTCAGGGCCTCTGTCGGTAAATAAAACGATTTGTTGGGGACCAGTCCACCAGTGCATGTTTTTTGGCGGATCTCTCCCTTATGGGGGACGAGAGCCCCCAGATTCACCCTGTTGTCCGTTTGTCCGACCGACAACCGAGACGAAGCCTGACACGTCAGCCAACTGTCTCATAACTAACTGGCTTCGGTCAGCTCCATCGTTGCCACCTATCGTTCCGTTGCCAACACTCTCCGCCAATTTTCTACGTCGCTTGCGACGCTGCATAGGACTTGTTCAGCCAACTCAGGGCTGCTCACTGAGACACATACTTTAAACAGATGAGCCAGTTGCTTTAGCCCCTCCTGATATCCAGGTTGGGCAAGTCCCTTTAGCCTATTTGGCTACCCCTGGACTGCAACATACATAGAAAAAGCTATGAACACTGACCTCTTGGGTGATGAAAGCCCACGGCGCCCCGCTATCTTTGGCCAATTCAGTCCATTGGGGAAAGTCAGCCTCCATCTCATTCCAGGATAGGGGACATCCATCTGCATCGCGCATGTGTGCTAAGGGTTGTCAAGTACGATATCGTTTAGACACATCGGATAGATACATCGTACCGCACATTTGTGCATAGGCTTGTCAAGTACGATATTGTTTTGACACACCGTATAGACACATCATATCGCATATACACCGGGATCAATAGGGGGATGCATAGGGAGATGCATAGGAACGCATAGGGGTGCACATGGGTGCATTGGGATGCATAGAGATGTCAATATCGTACTGGTCCCCAAGAATATTGGGCAATATGTAATACAGAATTCAGCATCCATCTTGTAATTTGATAGGGGACATCCATCTGCACCGCATGTGTGTGAGGATTTTACAGTCTAGCTGGTAAAGGCGCAGCCAAATATGCTAAATAGACTTGTCCAACCTCAATATTGGGAAGGGCTGATTACAAAACAAGCACTGGTGAAATTGGTAGGGGACATCCATCTGCATCGCATAGGCATAGGGATTAATAGGGGGATGCACAGGGGTAATTGAATAATTACATTTTCACTGTAGCACGAACTCAGGGCCCCCTTCAGTAAACTGATTGCTTGGGGTTCAATTCATCAGTGCCTATTCGTTTCAGCCCTACTGTCACGGTTGGGCAAGTCACTTAACTATTTGGCCTACCCCTGGACTGTAACAACATACACAGGGGTGCCTAGGGGTGCACGTGGATATAAATATAGTATTGGCCGAGGGGGGGGCAAGGAAAAAGATTTCGTACCGCACGTTCGATATGGATAGAGAACCGCGAGCAATAGTCGATACAAAAAAAATCATGTCGATACACCCACGGGCGGCCGAGATACGAGGGGGGGGGGGGGGGGGGGGGGGGGGGTCCGACCGTTTTCCCAATTTTATTTGTACCTTGTGTAACTTTCTTGCCAGTGCGAATTTCTGAGCGTGACGTACACCATTGAGAAGGTCTCGACGAGAGGAGTACAAATCTGAAGTCGTTAGTTAGTGACACCAAGGGTGTAATTGGTGAATCTCCTGGAAGGTACATCCAGGCTGGACGCCAGGCTGGACGTCACCCAGACCTTCGCGTCCAGCTTGGAACGAGCGGCAGTTGGGCGGAAAAAGGCGCGCGCGCAACGCGTTCTGAATTCCGGCCCCCTACCGTACGAAGTTCCTAAAGCAGTCGAGCCTGGGTTCGAGCACTCGAGCCCCCCCACCCCACCCCACCCCACCCCCCCACACCTTCCCCCCCCTCCCCCCCACCCCCCCACCCCAAAACACACACACCACCCGAGCCGACCATCAGGCTCCAGAATACAAGTTGAGTAGATCAAGCCATGATAATGATGATGATAAAGATAAAAAGACAGATAAAAAACGCCTTCAGTCGATTTTCGTGATCTTCTCCTGGGGCGCGGACGACTGCTGAGCGCCCAAGAAAGTTGTAAAAATACTAAAATCTAAAAAACTTTGTCCAAACTTGATATTTATAAATTTGTGTTGTATGGTTGGAAAGGCCTTGCCGAGATGATGCTCATGGACCCCCCTTTCACTATGTAATACTGCCTGGGTGTCTAGATATGAGGTCTCAAAGAGGGGGAGGGGGGGGGGGGGGGGGGGGGGGGGGGGGGGGGGGGTCCCCGGGGGTCAAAATAACAACTTCCGAACGTGCGGTCAGCCAACTTTATTCCTGCCCCCCCCTCGGTATTGGCCCCCAATATTATCGTGCTATATATCATATGATATACTTAGGGAACGTCAATATGATATCATGCCATTATGTGATATCATACGATGCCGGCAGTCTGACTATGTTATCAGATGATGCCGGCAGTCTGACTAGGCCAAAGTTACCATTTATATACGATTCCATATGATATCATACTCGCCTTAGGTCAACATCATATGATATGCCGGTCCCTAGATATATCTATACCATATCATACTTGGCAACCCTAGACATACACATCAGTCTTGATGATTCTGACCCATTCGGCTCTTCTTATTCGTAGCCAGACAGCCACACAGGTCCCTCCGTCACGGATAACGATCCTCACGTCCCCCTATCGATCACCACGTTTTCCCCATTCATTGGTTACACTCTCGATGGGAATCTTTAAAAACGAGGACTAAATAGCTTTAGACACAGAGTTTCACATTCTATGTCACAAACAAGTTGATCATGAATTTGTGAGGTTGGGCAAGTCCCTTTTGCCTGATTGCCTACCCTTGGACTGAAATATGCGTATTTTTACAGTCCAGGGTTAGCCACATAGGCTTCAGGGGCTTGCCCAAACTTCGAAACAGGTAAGGCAGTTTCAAAATAAATAAAAACTGGTGAACTGAACCTACACAAATCGTAAACAAAGGGGATGAAATGTATATGTAGGGGTCCGGAGTTAATATCACCGATGGTGAATATTGCCGCTTCGTAGTATCACATACACAAGTACATATTTATCTGACACCCTCAAAATGACTTTCCAAAACACATATTTAGGGACACCTCCCAAATTTACCTGACATCCTGAACATGACTTTCCCAAAACACATATTTATGGGACACCCCCAAATGATCTGACATCCCCCAAATACATACTGACACCCCCAAAAATACATATTTATAGGACACCCCCCAAATTATCTGACATCCCACATATACACACCGACACCCCAAAAATACATATTTATGGGACACCCCCCAAATTATCTGACATCCCCCAAATACATACCGATACCCCAAAAATGCATATTTATGGGACACCCACCAAATTATCTGACATTCACAAAATACGTACCGACATCCCACAACAGTTGCTCGCTCACCTTGCCGCCTTCCCCTCAGGTACAGCACTGGAACCTGGTGCAAGAGTGAGAACACGGGATTGATCAGATTAAAAAAAAAATCAGAAACGTGTGATTCGTCAGAGCTTCCCCTCAGGTACAGCACCTGGTGCAAGGGTGGGAACATGTCATTCATCAGAGTTTTTGTTTCAATTCAGAAACATGTGATTCATCAGAGGTTCCCTCAGGTACAGCACTGGGAGCTGGTGCAAATGTGGGAACATGAGATTCATCAGAGTTTTTGTTTCAATTCAGAAACATGTGATCCATCAGAGCTTCCCCTCAGGTACAGTGCTGAGAGCTGGTGCAAGTGTGGGAACACGGGATTGATCAGATTAAAAAAAAAATCAGAAACGTGTGATTCGTCAGAGCTTCCCCTCAGGTACAGCACCTGGTGCAAGGGTGGGAACATGTCATTCATCAGAGTTTTTGTTTCAATTCAGAAACATGTGATTCATCAGAGGTTCCCTCAGGTACAGCACTGGGAGCTGGTGCAAATGTGGGAACATGAGATTCATCAGAGTTTTTGTTTCAATTCAGAAACATGTGATCCATCAGAGCTTCCCCTCAGGTACAGTGCTGAGAGCTGGTGCAAGTGTGGGAACATGCCATTCATGTCAGTTGTTTTTTAATTCAGAAGCATGTGATCCATCAGAGTTTCCCCTCAGGTACAGCACTGGGAGCTGGTGCAAGGGTGGGAACATGCCATTCATGTCAGTTGTTTTTTTAATTCAGAAGCATGTGATCCATCAGAGTTTCCCCTCAGGTACAGCACTGGGAGCTGGTGCAAGTAAGGGTGGGAACATGTCATCCGTTAGAGTTTTGTTTTAAATTCAGAAACATGTGATTTATCAGAGCTTCCCTTCAGGTACAGCACTGGGAGCTGGTGCAAGGGTGGGGACATGTCATTCATCAGAGTTTTGTTTTCAATTCAGAAAAATGCGATTTGTCAGAGCTTCCCCCCTGGTACAGCACTGGGAGCTGGTGCAAGGGTGGGAACATGTCATTCATCAGAGTTTTTTTTCAATTCAGAAACATGGGATTCATCAGAGCATCCCCTCAGGTACAGCACAGGGAGCTGGTGCAAGTGTGGGAACATGTGATTCGTCAGAGTTTTTGTTTTAAATTCAGAAACATGGGATTCACCAGCGCTTCCCCGCAGGTACAGCACTGGGAGCTGGTGCAAGGGTGGGAACATGCCATTCATGTCAGTTGATTTTTAATTCAGAAGCATGTGATCCATCAGAGTTTCCCCTCAGGTACAGCACTGGGAGCTGGTGCAAGGGTGGGAACATGTCATTCATCAGAGTTTGTTTTCAATTCAGAAACAAGGGTATTCATCAGAGCATCCCCGCAGGTACAGCACTGAGACCTGGTGCAAGGGTGGGAACATGCCATTCATGTCAGTTGTTTTTCAATTCAGAAGCATGTGATCCATCAGAGCTTCCCCTCAGGTACAGCACTGGGAGCTGGTGCAAGGGTGGGTTCATGTGATTCATGTCAGTTCGTTTATTTTCAGCTACCAGCAGCAGCTTCTGGGCAGCTCCCCTGACTCGCATTTTTAGCCAAACCTATCGCAACCTAGTGTGGGAACATGTGATTCATCACAGATTGTTTCTTAACTCAGAGAGGGGGTCTTCTGGCAGCTTTCAGAGATTTTATACTTTCCAAGGGTAGTTGAGTAGGGCCGCCCCAGGGCAGGGAATTTTGTACTTTCCTTGGTACTGATTTGGGTAGGGCCCCCCCAGGGGTGTGGGGGTTCGGGTGTCAGGGTAGCAGAAGTTTCGGCCAGAACGGGGTCTCAAGTAGCGATCGCTATAGGTAGCGGGGGAAAAGGCCAAAAAGCAACAAGCAAGCAGAAGGCAACACACAAGGCAACAAGCAAAAAGCAATAAGCAAGCAGAAGGCAAAACAGCAAGCAAAAAGCAGCAAGCAAGCGGAAAGTAAAAAGCAACAAGCAAGCAGAAGGCAAAGCAGCAAGCAAAAAGCAGCAAGCAGGCAGCAAGCAGCAAGCAGCAAGCAGCAAGGCAAAGGAGCAAGCAAGCAGAAAGCAAAAAGCAACAAGCAAGCAGAAGGCAACACACAAGGCAGTGGATTTGAACTTGATCATGGCTCAAGCCTAAGGGCTGCTCGATACGGCTGAGGAGCTGAGACTTCAGGCTACAGGGCGTTCTGCCAAGTGGAATCCACATTTTGTTGAAAAGAGTTATCTCATACATCTCATACCGTCAACATGTATTATTTTAAAAATTATAAAATACGCTTTCATCGCAGACTAGAGCAGTCTGGTAGCTGGTGTGGCTCATAATCCTGAAGGCGTAGGTCAGGGATTTTGTTTCCCGCTATATATTGCGATCGCTAGTTTTGACCCGGTCTTATAGAAAATATCTAGGGGGCGGCAAATAGATCTATATTGCCCAAAAATATAGATCTATATAGATCTATATATAGCAAATAGATATATTGTGTATATATACAACATATGCAGTTACATCAGATAGACACAGGAAAATCCAGTCAAAGCGCCTGCAATATGATATGGTGCCCTATGCCATAATTGTCAAACCAGATTTTGATTTTTGGAAGGTGCCCTATGCCGATTTTCAAAAATCCAGCTTCGCCGATATAGATATATATAGAGATATATAGATCTATCTCTATATAGATCAATGCCTCTCCCTAAAAATATCGCTATAAAAAAGAAAGAAAACAAGTTTATTTTTATTTGTTTGATGGCCCTAAAAAGCTACCAAAAGCTATGAAAAGCTATGAAAAGCATTAAAATGCTGTCCCTGGAGGAGGCCTAAAATCAAACAGCTAGAAAAAGCCCACTTTCAGGTTTGAAAAACAAATCACGGGCGTAGGTTCAATTCAAGCCTTGGTCTGTACTGCACTATCACAGACAAAACATAAGACCGTCAGTTGAGATGGGTGATGGGTGAGAATTGGTGGCTGCCCCCAGAGCAAGCAAACGGGCTGGCCCCCCCAACCTTACGCCTCGTAATAAGGTGTACTATTTATTTGATGTGTGAGAAGGCTGCACGTACCTGGTAGCTGTGGTGGTAGGCGATGTGAAAATCGTAGATATGAAACGCCTCTTGATCTGCCAAACATGTTGCGTTGGGACTGCCAAGACATCTTTCCAAGCCAGCCTCATCCTCATCCTCCACGTCTCCCCCATTGCCGTGCTTGTCATCATCAGCAGCACAAGCAGCAGCACAAGCAGCCGCAGGCTTGGTCATAGAGCCAGCCTCATCCTCATCCTCCACATCTCTCTCATTGCCATGCTTATCAGCAGCAGCAGCAGGAGCAGCAGCAGGGTTGGTTATAGAGCCAGCCTCATCTTCATCATCCACCTCTCCCCCATTGCCATCCTCATGGATATGCAAGGCTTCCTCGGCTGCAGCAACAGCAGAAGTAGGAGAAGCAGCAGACTTGGTCATGGAGCCAGCTGCTGCCGCCGCCGCAGCAGCAGTAGCAGCAGTAGCAGCAGTAGTAGACTTCTTTGGAACCGACTCCATTGTGAGGAATGTGATGGTCTGAGTATGTCACAAAAGCATGGAAGTCAGCATAATGGCAGTCTAAACAAGCCCAAATATGACAGACATGTTATAGCGCGTGCCGCTACCCTGGACCCTGGGGGGGGGGGGGGGGGGGGGGAATCCTAAGGGGGCTTAAGCAAAACAACAACTAAATCCACTAAATACTTCAAACAACATGGCCAGCCTGCTACAAAGAAGGAGACCAATTCAACGATCAAGAAACACCCCCACCTGGTCTCCTCCAAACCGCGACTCCACTTTCTCCAGATCCCACCAACAAGCTGAATCTGCACTTATAGACGGCCATAGCTGGCAGAACAACTGAGCAGCCCGTTGAAAGTTGGCTTGGCTTATGCTCATCTTGGTGATGGTTTGAAAGTCCCTCAGAATAAGTTGATGATGGTACTAGGGTCCAGGGACGCTAGATAGTCACTCCACCAGAAGAGTAGACCTGTTTGTTTTTAGTGCCTTGGTTAGCTCAAGGCGGCCCACAAAACTCAAGCAAGACCTGAAGCAGTCCCTTGAATCCACGACAGCTTGCGTGTGTCTACAGTACTTGAGGTGTGCGTTGCCTCTCCTACAGAATCTCCTCAAATTCAAATTTCAGTTGAAGTTTCTCAAATTGAGGAAGAAGTTCCGATCCCCCAGAAATCCAGAATGACCGCGAGGAATTACAACCACTGAACCGGAATGACGAGCTTCTCCACGCTGCCAGAATTCAGTCTGATGGTATTTGCCTACAGTCTTGCAGGTGCTCCTTGAGATCAAGACTGATATCTAGTCCAGCCAGTGATATCCAATCGAGACTAATTTCCAGTCCGGTGATATCCAGTCCAGACTGGTTTCCAGTCCAGTGATATCCTTGCCTTCAGTCTTGCAAATGCTCCTTGAGATCAAGTCTGATATCCAGTCCAGTCCAGTCCAGTGATATCCTTGCCTAAAGTCTTGCAGATGCTCCTTGAGATCAAGACTGATATCCAGTCCAGCCCAGTCCAGTGATATCCAGGATGAAGAAGTGGATTATAACCACTCCATCATAAAGAAGAACTTTTTCAAGGTGTTGGACTTAGATGATAGGAACTTGACGATTAGCATCATAATGGCGTCATAGATCAGCCACTTGAACCAGGGCTGGATCTCCTGGAAATCAACATCAGCAATAGCAAATACATGAGCTGTGAGTACGGTGGGTTTAGGGTATGCAGTACAAGGTATGAAGTACAAGGTATGCAGTAGAAGGCATAAAGTACCGTCAGGAACAATTTATATATTTAGGAACAATTTATATATTTTCATGGTGTTCGAAGTCAGGAACATCGGCTGCAATTACTTTGATCAATTCAATGTCCAGCCGACGGATGATGACAACAAGGAACGGGTTTTTTTCTAACGAAATGAACCAGTGTATTTACGCCATGGCGCTCTTACCAGCCTTTGGGGTGCTCCTAACAGCTTTTTGGCCCGCCGAAGCAACCTCAAGAGGCTCTATCAAAGCACCCTCCAAAGATCAAGGTACACAATTTAGCACACGCGCTACTAGTAGCACCTTGAAACTGACGAAGAGCAACAGCCCATATGAATAAGCTCTGGGTATGAGGATGATAATCTTACTGCACTTCCAACAGATCTGAAGCAAATATTTGGTCACCTCAAATATTTCTGCCAGCAGCTCCCAAACGCGAACGTACAGCCTGTGCAACCAGGAAGAAGGCTGGGACTCTCCCTCCTCTGAACTGTGGGCTGTCTCAGTGGTGGTGCTGGTAAGGGTGCTGGAAGCCATTCCTGTACTAAACAAGCTCAGAGGCCACTCTTACACAGGAAAGAAAGGAGTGGGTGTGGGATATTTAACAAGGCAGTGATTCTGCCTACCCAGATGGAGTATTGAATGTATGGTTTGTCTGAGGAAGCCACCTCAGTGTGCTAGCTACAGCAGCGGCAGCCAGGTCAAGGCGTCCTACAGGAAAGGAACTCGAACAGTGGCGGACTGGCAGGGTCGATGAGTAACTCTTTCTGCTGGGCATGGATAAGCGGCGGCAGATAGTCGACAGCGCCTTAGTCAAATGCGAGTTACCAGCTGCGACCAACATAAAGACGTCTGACTGGATCAACGACTCGTTCGAGGCAGTACGAGGACGAGTTCCGACGGAGTTATTCCTGGAGAAAGCGCATGCTCCGCATCACCACTACGCTTCTCAATCGACTATGCTAAGGATATCTGCTTCCTCTAACCAGCTCATTAGGGGCGATAGAAAATACATTAACAGAGTCGACGGAGTCCGTTGTGGAAGGCTTCCATCAAGCGTGCAGCAGATGTTCATGGGCTCAGGTAGATCCTCTTGCAAATTGTGCAGTAGGAACTTTCTGTCGAGTCAGACATATAGGTTCTCGCGGGGTTTCGCTATCAGATTTGGACGCGTGTGCCAGAGCAGTTGAGAAGTGACAGACAGGTTTGAAACTCTCCCTTTGCTCGGGGCCCCTGCGCTTCCTAAGTTTATTTGCAGCGTGTTGCTGCTAGGTCTCATAAATTGGGCGACTCACTCTCACTTTCCAATCGGAAAAATGGATTTGAACTCGACCCATAGGTTTTGCCAGGGGTGTACTGAGTAATAGCCTGGGGGATTGCCATCGACATCCTTATTGAGAGTCAACCGTGAAATGGAAGGCTTCTAGATCATAGATATTCATGGTGGAACCTGCTACTGTTCTCCCTGAGGCTTGATAGTATCATCATGGTATCCATTGCGCAGATATGAAGTATAGTATCAGGTTTCAGTCCTGTGGTAGCTTAGTCTGTACGTCAGATTCCAAGTTTGTGATCGCAGTCCAGGGATAGCTAAATCAGTCTCTCAGAAGCAGCTCCAAATCTTGCTCAACTTGCAGCATCGTATCCATCACCCAGAGCCAGCTTCGAACCTGGCTCAATTCATAGCCTCATGGTGATCAGTTAGATTTGTCTTCAAGCCCAGATCAAGATGTGTTGTTGGGATGCAGCTGTTCTATATCTAGACCCAGAAGGATTCTGGATGGACTAGCATCCACACTTCCACCATCTAATCACCCATCAACAACACCAATCACCCAACCACATTCTACACTCATTGATTCAATCACAGTGTAATACAATCTAGAGGTCAGAAGGCCACTGTTGTGAAGGTAAGCATGTCCCTTCACAAGCATTTTTAGCATTTTCGGCCATATCTAGACTGTGGCAACCATGAATATAATTTGGTTATCTACCTCATGGTGCAATTTAAGATTTGACCTTGCAAATAACTGCTTGCTAACACTTCTACATCTTGTACCCAGCAGGTCAGAAGACCACAGGTGTGAAGCGATCGCTGCCAGAGCATGGTTCTGCCACTGTAGGCTCATCTGATGATGGTGCAACTTCCAGCCCTGCTCCCAGCGATCCCCCTCGTGTACCTTTGAAGTACGTTGTACGGGAGGCAGTACAGCGCTGGTTTGAGGAGGCCAGGTCTGAAGCTGAGAGGGGAGATATCAAGATTTGTGCCATGGTGGGCAATATGTACAACGAGGGGTACGGATGCCCGCATGATCCCAAAGCTGCCAAGGTTTGGAGGGAGAGAGGAGCACGATACAAGCAAGAGGTGAGTTTAGCTGTAGCCTTGACTTTCATTGTATTGTTCATTTAGCTCGCTTCAAGCAAGGCGTGTGTATTGCTGGGCTCTTTAGGTTATGGTCCGCTCCCTTTAGCTCGGCGCAGGGATGATGCAAGCTCTCGGTTTGGAGCGTTTGTTTTTGTTACACGATCTCTCAGCCTTCAGGCTGCTCGCCATCTATCTGCAGGCCACACCACCTACCCTGTGCTAGACTGCCTCATGGTGTACAATAGCGTGCCCATGCCACCTGCCCTCTGCTAGACTGCCTCATGGTGTGAAAGAGCGTGCCCACGCCTCTTGTCCTCTGCTAGACTGCCTCATGGTGTATAACAGCGTGCCCACGCCACCTGCCCTCTGCTAGACTGGCTTCAGGCTGCTCAATGTCTATCTGAGGGCGGTTTAAACTTGGGCTGTATAAGCACTACTACGCCAGAGAGGTAGACTCTCAGGAGACGAACCTATTGTGCATCTTTTTATCTATGTGGCCCCTATCCTCCAGTGTTTGAGCATGCTACTGGCACGGGATAGCCAGCTAGGTAAGAAAGCCTTACTTTTCCTCAGAAATCAATTTACTGAACATTCACTCAGAAATCAATTTACAGAACATTCACTCAGAAATCAATTTACAGAACATTCACTCAGAAATCAATTTACGTTTTCTCAGAATTGTTGATAATAGATTGTCAGATGGGGCAGACGAGGGATACAACTTCATGGCTCCTATTCTGCATGCAACTTCAATCCCCAAGCCGAAAGATGCAACATATGAACATATCTACACCTATATTTGACCCCTTTGATTCAGTGCCGCGCTCACTACTTACCACTGCCCCTTCTGCCTCCCAGGGTGTTTACTGCGAACTGTGAAGCACTACCCTACCCCATTGAACTCCGTCCATACCTGTGGAAAAGGGTCAGTGCATCTTGTAATGCTGAGCTGTGGCCACCCTCAAGCTCCCAAGCTGCTTTCCTTGGGCCCCCTCAAGCTCCTTAGCTGCTTTTATCGGCCGCCCTCAAGCACCAACCACGCAGCATTCTTCTTTCTTTGTTTCATCTCTAGGAATGTCAATATTGTACTGGTCACTAAGATTATCAGGCGATGTACATACAACACCGGATGGTATATTGCACTATATATTGACATGATATTGACCTGGTTTATCATACAAATATTGACATGATATTGGCATGATTTATCATAGGATGTATTGACATGATTTATCATACGATATACCGTACACACAGCATTCATTTGCAAATGACTTGGTAAACGATCCTTTGCCAAACTGAATTTGAGCAGATACTGAGCCGGCTGGGTCGCTCACTCGCTGGCTCGCATTTGCCAAGTATCTCCAACAGCGTCGGTTACAAAAAAACTCCTGTAACCTGTACTCTCTGTAGTACGCCAACCTACCCGTACTTCAACCAAAGCTCACGTGCAATATTCAAGCCGAGGATGTGTAGCTTGCAGGAGTTGGGCAGCCTATCGTTAACTGCAATTAGTAACTGGAACTTTTTGTTTATACTGTTAAACCTGGTTAGTAATAATTGTTACAAGGTTCTAAACGCCAGGTATGGCGTCTAACCGTCTGCACGTTGCAGTTAACAATCAGGGTACTTCAAACAGACCCTAGGGGTTGCGTCCTAGGACGCACCCAAGTCGGTAGGTTGCGTCCTAGGACGCAGTCATATCCTTAGGCTGCGTCATAATATAAATAGAACCCGTATACCACGGCAATGGAGTGATGGTGGGCCAATCAACTGATGGGTGAGACGCAACCAATATCCCGAACCTGCGTCTGGGACGCAACGGACCCTCCCATGTTGCGTCTGCGGTGCAAAGGACCCTCCCAATGTTGCGTCTGCGACGGTTAATAACAATACCCCCCGTGCGATAACCACAGAAACCAGGGATTTCTAGAGCACATGTCCGTGCAGATTCGAACCGGAGACCTGGTTGTTAACGGCAAACCTTGCCTCGGTACATCGTACTCTCTCTGTCTCTCCCTCCCTCCCTGGCTGGTTATTTTCAACATGTAACAAAGAAATGTAATTTGGCTAAACGACCCTTTGCCAAATGTTTGAAGGTCTGAACTTGGTGGTTGGCCCTAGCGAAGGCAAACGAGCTGGCCCCCTCAACCTCACGCCTCCCAAGGGGTCGGTCACAATGCTTTTGGTCCGGCCGATTTTGGTCGATTTAACTTTTCACCAAAATCTCAGTGATCACTCTACAAAATCGATTGTTGTCAGGACCCGAAGCAAAGTCTAAATCGGGCTAAATCCAATAGGGGGGGGGGACTCGATTTAGCTTTTGGTCCGGATTTGTTTCTGGAACTTTATATTGTTTTCTGTTATTATCTTTTCCGTATCTTCGATTTTTCACTCATATCTTTTCTTATCCAATTCTTAATTATTGTTGCTTCTAGTCTTCCATTTTTCAGCGGTGCGGCACAGTCGCAAGCTGATATTGTATTGAGATGTGGCCCAAATAGCTGCAAATGAGAGGGAACAGGTTACATAAATAGTCTAAAAAATACAAAATCATCCAACTCTCTCTCGCTGTTGGGGATGTCTCTTCAGCCTATTGGGCTGGCACATGATCAACAGGGGTGTGCTTTCAATCAACTGCCTACTAAGCTTTTTCAGTGCTTTTTCTTTTCAGCCCTTATTGTAACGGTTGGGCAAGTATATTTGGCTTATCCCTGTACTGTCACAGACTGACCTAGACATGTCATAGGCTGACCCTGGACTGGCACTGACTCATCTAGAAACTGTTATTCACCGGGTTTCACCGGCTCACCTAGAGTGACTTAGAGTGCACAGGACTCCTCCCTGTAGCACTGTACTGCTGTGCCGCTGCCAGCTATGGCACGGACACTGATGCCGGTACCATGAGGTACCGCTGCATCCCAGTACTTTCTCCTAGCGCATTGATCGAATGCTTATCTAATTGTAAAGACCTCATCCTTACCGTCTTTCCCTCGTCTCTGTGCTTCGCACACGCTCTGGAAAACTACAGGTTACGGTCCCTTCGCGTTAGATTGTCCTTGCTCGACGGCCATCCGAGCTGAAGGATATTTTGATTGTTGTCCCAACGTGCTTCAATTGAAAGGAGTGAAGACAGCTCCGACCGACAAGAACCTCCCCACTGGGACACCTTTCTTGTGCGAAGATCAGCCGCGTTTCCGGTGATACCGCTCCATTGAGCATCAAGCTGTCCGGCAGCCAACTCCTGCTCCATTGAGCATTCCGCTGTTTCGTCAGCTAACCCCCCCCCCCCCCCCCCCCCTTGACAACAATCTCTACCCCCACTGCGCCCCCACCACAACCCTTCCCCTTCCCGCTGTATCCGCAGCCTCCGCCGTCTCTCCACCACCGCCTGACCCACCAAACCTCCAGCCCCCCCCCCACCCCCCCCCCCCCTTTCCTACTTGGATTCACCCCAACCTTTCATTCTCAAACCCCTCCTCGTACCCTTCTTCCCCAAATCCCCAGATCTCGAGTTTCTTTCTGATCCTCAAATCTCTTGCTTTCTAATCCCGCCCTCCCTACCTACCTACTATTGCCCTTTCCCTGACATTCGCCATGGATGCGCGGCACTACCCCAAGTTCGACGGTAAGGGATCACTTGAAACCTTTGCCACCTGGTACAAGAACATGACCAGACCCATGCTGGACAGCTTCTGCAAACACTCAGTGCTTCATGGTGACAGAGACCTCATTCCGTTATCAGAACCGAAGGACGGCATGCACTATCTCACCTCGCCCAACAGTGATATCACTGCTATCAGCAACTTTATTGCTATGAACCACATTTGTGACTCAGTTCACCCATCCATCGCTGCTGTTCTGCGCGACCGCACTAACAATGCAGCGTCTGCTTTGCGCTACCTGAGAACTGAGTATGGATCAGGTTTCATGTTAGATCCGCCTATCCAAACTCCTCTCCCCACAAACCTCAGATCTCTAAACTTCTCCCGCCACTCCATCCATCGCAATGCAGCTCTTCCCTTTCGCCGAGCATCCAGGTCTCCCTCTGACCGAAATGCGCCACCAATCCCTCCATTCGTGGATGCTCCTCCTCCCCCACCGAAGATGCCCCAGGATCCCTATGATCCTCTTGTCCTCTGCCCCTTGGACGACGCCAAACTCAAGGCCAGTCTCCGCGCGAGCGCGCAGAAGATCCTGGAGAAGGACCCTAACTGGTTCAAGGACATCCAAGAGGGTCGCTACAAAGAGCGACCTCAACCACCTCCAGGCCCATCCAGGCCGATTCCTGCAGACCAGCCAACTGCGACTGGTCTCCCATCATCAGCGGGCAAGGAATTCTGGATTGGTGAGGATGACCCTGCTGGATCATCGGATCAACCTGAAGACCAGGCATCTGCTGCACCTAAGGTGCCACCTGTCCACCCGGATGCCCATCTCCCTGGATGGTATCCAGAGTGGAAAGAGGACATGCTTAAAGAGCGGGACGCCATGCTTGAAAGTAAGATCTCTAGTATCCTGCCCTATTCTGCTGATCCTCCTGTCCTACACACTGTCTCAGAGATAGGAACCCCCCCCACTCTGCAGAATACCCACAGTAGTGGGGACCAACAAGACCAAGACCCTACTCCTGACCCTGACCCTGTCCTACACACTGTCTCAGAGATAGGAAGTTCCCCCACTCTGCAGAACACCCACAGTAGTGGGGACCATGAAGATGCAACTCCTGATCCGGATCCCTCTGAGCACCCATCTGGCAATACGATTATGTGTTTCTATCCCTCTCAACCCATGGCACATGACTGGGTACTCAGCTCTGATTCAATTCATCACCTTACCTACAACAAGCATGCACTCATCAGAATCATACCTCTATCTCCTCCAGTACCAGTCTTCTTCCCAGGACATCCCCATCCACGTATGTGCTCCTCCACAGGCACAGCTGTCATCCAAGCACACAATGGCTTGATCCTAACCCTCAAGGATGTCCATATATGCCCCATTGATAGTGATCCCATGCCACTCATCATTCCACACATTGGCATCCCGATGCACCTCATCAGCATCCCAGCTATGATGAGACAAGATGATGACCTCACTTTTTCTTTGGATGACTCCCAGGCTACCCTATGCCTACCTTCCCAAGAGGACCAGGACCTGGACGTAGAACAGGAAAATGAACCTGCCCCCTCACTCCAGTCTGTCCTGGTCTGCCATAACAATACAAAGGGGGGAGTCTACTCAACAGATGTATTCTACCCCAAGCCTATTGACCACCCAGACCAAGACAGCCCAGTTGACCCGTGGTACCTGAACCCTCACGTCATGGTACATCACTTATGCCCAGCAGGAAGAGCTAAGTGGACTCAACGGTTCAAGGACTCTTCATACCGCCTGATTGAACTGGCATCTACTCCCCATCCTCCTTCACCGTCATCTCCACCTTCTCCTCCCCCATCACCACCACCAGGTGCTCCTCCTCCTCCCCCTCCCTCTCCACCTGCACCTGCTCCCCCCAGCTGCCGTACCAGGAAGGAAGATAAGAGAATCAAGACAGGTACTATGACTTGCTGGAACTGTGATGGATTTGGACACAGCTCCAGGCAATGCCCATCAGAGGACACCAACTTGGCCCATAAGCCACCCCTGGACACCCTTCCCCAGCTGACAGGTCCTCATGGACTAGATCATCCAACATCCCATAGAGCCCCGGCCACTGTCCAGTACCACCAAAAATCGAACGGTGAGCCTTCCCCAAACTGCCTGTACTGGTCAGACTGTCACAGAGAAGCAGGATATGTAGAAGTCCTGCCAGATAGTGACCATAGTGCACCTAGGTGTAGCAAGGATGATGATGCCATAGATGTTGACCAGCAGCTGGCCAACATGAAAGCATCTATGCTAGAGATCTACAAGAAGAGATACCCATCTGTAGCCAGCCAGAGGAATACCTATCCACCAGTAAAACTGGCAGCAGAGCTACCAGCACAGCAACCAGTTATGCCACCAGTAGACCCACCAGTAGAACAACCAGTAAAGCTACCAGTTGAGCCACCAGTAGAGGCACCAGTACAGCCACCAGTTGAACCACCAGCAGAGCCCTTAGTAGAGCCAGCAGAAAACACTGCAGAATTGAGAACTGCCACCCCTTCCCTGTTCCAAGAGGACATACTCCTCCAAACCATGACCCCCACTGGTATAACAGACTTCTCACCAGGTAGCACACCTCCCACCTCAGAGCCAGGCTCCCAAGCTGACATCCAGAACAATGCCCATATGTCTGCCATCAGCTACACCCTAGAGGACCACAGGGAGGGGTACTACCCCCTAGGGGAACTGATGGACATACTAGATCACATGATGCTCTTGCCCACCCCACCCTGCATTGTCAACATGCTCAGGGTCCCCTTATACACCCTGATCCACGATTTCTATGCAAGGTACAAGTATCTGAGGTCCCTTCCACACCAAATCTGGAGAGAGCAGGATATGCCCACCAATCCTGCTCCTGTTATTAGTCCCATCCACGTGCACTCCAAGCTGCTAGCCACTCTCATATATAAGTATGACACCTGCTCAGCTAACATGAAGGATAGATTGAAGTGGACCATTTGCCTGCAGGCAGCCATGGTCAGTGCCTACTGCAATGCAGCCCACAGACAGCCAGGACTCCTCATGCAATCCCACCAGATCAGGACAGATGGAGAGCCTAGCCCTATCCTGATCTACGTTGATGACGCCATCATGCCCTGGAATCAGCAAGACTGTTTCATACTCAACTTCTGCCCTCCTGTCTTTCACTCTGACCCTACAGCTGACCTTTGGGATGACCTGCACCAGGCCATCACAACTAGGCTTAAGAGAGATGGGTTCTACCAGATCCCATACCCAGTTGATGACACTTGATCCCCTGCCCCAATAGCTAGCCAGCAATCCATAAGTTGATAAGATTACATGGATTCCCTTGCAGCCTTTCAATTTGACTTCCCACCAGTCACCTCTGCAACTTCAATCCTAGACTCCTGGACATGGGACAGACTTTTCCTAGAATATTGATTGATTGCAACTTGATTGCCTGCTTTCTTCTATTTTAGTTTTTTCTGACCAGAGCAGACACCCTGTCCTATAGGATTCTACTTGCCCCTTTTAAGTCAGCCTGCTAGTTTATCTTTCAAAGCATAACCCGCTTATGCATATTTTCAGTCCCTCTAGTTTTTCTTTTAACTCCTCTAATTCCCGGAATTCTCCAGAATGAAGAATACCAGGAATTGGGGGGGATGTTATTCACCGGGTTTCACCGGCTCACCTAGAGTGACTTAGAGTGCACAGGACTCCTCCCTGTAGCACTGTACTGCTGTGCCGCTGCCAGCTATGGCACGGACACTGATGCCGGTACCATGAGGTACCGCTGCATCCCAGTACTTTCTCCTAGCGCATTAATCGAATGCTTATCTAATTGTAAAGACCTCATCCTAACCGTCTTTCCCTCGTCTCTGTGCTTCGCACACGCTCCGGAAAACTACAGAAACCGGGGCCTGGGCAGCCTAGGTTTCTAGGTAAGTTTCTAGGTCAGAACGAGGATGGTGCCTGCTATCCCTCAAATCCGAGTGGGTCATGAAAAAGGTTTCCCAACTGTGTTTGTGTAGGTTACGGGCTCAACCCCGAGCACCCTCTCCATGTTGGAAGCTAGCAAGTTCCTCTTGTGACCAGATGCACCCATGGTCCAAGTTGCCCAATTGACTGTGTTGATATCAGAGGGAGGGAACAACAGGTTCCATCTACACGTCTTGAGGATAAGGAGGGGCTGTGCGTAGTTTCCAAAGCATTTTGCTGTCCCAAGACCAGACTAAGCAGGCCAGGGATGATATGAAGGAGAAGTTGAGGGAGGAGAGAGACAGAGAGAGGAAGGAGGTGCAGAGGCTGTATGATGAGGGGAGTCAGGAGAGGAGGGAGGAGAGAGAGAGGGAGGAGAGAGAGAGGAGGGAGAGAGAGAGGAGGGAGAAGAGTGAAAACCGGTTGGAGATGATGACACACATGTCAGAGATGAACCGGCAGACCACTCTCATGATTGCCAACATTTTTCGAGGGGGCAATGCGATGCGGGGTTCGAACCACTCCATTCCTGGCAGCTCTACCCCACACAATGGGGGTGGGATGATGGTTCCTGCGATATCCACCCCACACAATGGGGCTGGGATGATGGGTGGTGCCACACAGGCGTACCCCCAGATGTTCTCTATGAATGGTCCATTCATGCCAAACATGAGCCAGAACCACCCTAGCTAGATGGCTATACTGATTTTTTGTTCCATGTTGTTGGCACATTACTCGTGCGGTACCAACGAGAGAGATTTTCACTTGGTAACATGGCTTCAGGAACCTCGTCGTATTTCCTATGTAGCAAGACTTAAGAAGTTGAATTTAAATTGGTACATTATTCCTACTTGGTACTTCATTAGATGTTCCCAGCAAGCGCATTGTTACATTATTCCCCAATTGGACTTGGCTACATCCCTCTAGCAAGCAACTTGAATTTCTTTTATTACTATTAGTATTTGACGACTTGGTCGTGTAAGATTGTAACAGAGGTTCCCAAATCTGTATTGTTTCCACTATCCAGTCTCCCTACTTGCAGCTCCTTGTAGCTCCGTCCCTGCTGCGGGCAGCTCCCTGCTCCCTGCTCCCAGCTCCCAGCTCCCTCCAGGTCCCAGCACCCTGCAGGTCCTGCAGGTCCTGAAAAAAAAGCGCACCAATTAAAAAACTAGTTTTTCGAAGTCAAGTGCGCTTTTTTGACAGCGTGCAGTTTTTCAGGCATCGGCGCTTTGGGGGCTGTAAAATAATTGTCTTCAGTTCAAAAACGTCACAGCTTCTAGACTTGAAAACAAACAGTTATACTCCTGTATCCGAAAAGCTGACCAAAAGCAAAATCGAAAGCAAAATCGGATCAAAAATTGTCTCATTGACCAGATTTTGCTTTCGATTTAGCTAAAGCAATCGATTTAGCTAAAGCAGAAGCTAAATCGACAAAAATCAAAAGCAGTGTGACCTACCCCTAACAAGGCGTACTATTTATTTATTTATTTATTTAGGTATACATTTGAGTCACTTTTGTTAGATCTAAAAAACCACTTTTGCCAAGTTATTTTTGACCTGCAATTTCGAGATACTATGTTCGACAAAAACGGTTTTTGCCCACTTTAAATCTTTCCATTTTAAGCCTACGGTGTCTATACCTCTATGGCTATATCTAAATACGATATCGTACTTGA
Source organism: Chlamydomonas sp. ICE-L (assembly GCA_013435795.1). NCBI lineage: Eukaryota > Viridiplantae > Chlorophyta > Chlorophyceae > Chlamydomonadales > Chlamydomonadaceae > Chlamydomonas > Chlamydomonas sp. ICE-L. The sequence continues at coordinate 31,474,838 of JACBWV010000626.1, forward strand.
CAAACCTAGTCGTTTTATGTCTGTCTGGGTGTTCTTCAATGGCATGATGGTACCAAGCACCTGCTACACTCTTGGCTGACATTCAATAGAACAGTGCATAGCTTTAGCTTTAAAGATTAACAGTGTGCTATACCCTTGGCTGCCACAAGATAAATACAATGCCGTTGGTGTCATGTCCAGAAACTCTGGACCACGTTTACGTGGACTTCTCTTTCCAATGCGAACTTCCTACTTCTGTAGGACTTTCTCCGCCTTTCCTTCTTAAGCCTCAGTGGGCGCTGTTTTGTGTACGGTGTCAACAACTGAACAACATGCAATACAAATACTATAGACGAAGACTGGAATATGTCGGGTCCCCGTAAGTTCAAATGCTCCCGCCGGGCAGTTGGACTTACGAAGACCCGACAGCAGGGTTGTTCCCTCTGGTTTGTTCTATACGCGACGAATTGCGTGACAGACGCAGATTTTGAAATCGGTTGCGTCTCACGATGGAGATTTTGAACCCTGCCCGACCCTGCCCCCACCTGCCCCCACCCGCCCCCACCTCACCAACCTGCTGCAGCTGGGCCGGGTGCGAGTTGTGTGTCTGACAAGGAGTATAGTACCGATAGTTGAGTGTACCGCAATTTTGTACCGCGGTCTCGCCTCTCACTCCTCCCTCCTCTTCCGTCCCGGGCCAAACTGGAAGTAGAGAACTGCAGCTATCAACCATTTCACCAAATCGAACGTAATTTGTGCGCCTGCTCTTCGTCGAGCATCCACCCCCCAACAACCAATAATTTGCAAGTACTTAATAACTCTGGCTTGCTATTACTAGATAACTTCTGCGCCAAATAGTCGAAGGTGTCATCATGCCCGCACCAATCAGCCCCAAGAAAGGGCCTAAGGTGGGCCAGCAGCTGGCTCGTGAACTCGTCTATCAAAAGTGCGAAACCTCGGGTTGCGTGAACAGAATGTAAGATTGTACTTAACGCTGATATCGCAGGGCAAGGCTAGGCGGGGGACCAAGGACCAAGTGGATGCCAGTCAAGGGGAGTACGTCCCTCCCCCACCCCCGATGCCAGGAGATGAGTTCGCAATGGTAAGCGCTGCCTGCGACCACTACGCATCTCTTATAGTTTCCCGCTATCCTGTGAAAAAGTAACATACCTGAACTCACAATTCACATGTCTAGATGGCATTGTCCCTCCACACTGCAGCACATCATCACTGCACTCCAGGGGAGGAGAAGTAGCTGGTACTATGAAACCACCTCCGAAGCCTCTGCAGGGTTAGCCTTTGCCCTGTCCAATAAGCAATGCCCAGACCCATACCCCCCACAACACCCACAGCCAGTTACGGTGGATGTATGACCAGGCTGCCAACTCCAACATTCTCATCTACCCACCCACCCTCCCATCCATCAATACGCTACTACCCATAGCCCACAAGGGAGGTGGTACGACCAGACAACCAGCTCCCACTTTCTGAGACTGACCTGAACGAAGAGATTGCCAAGATGTTGACTGCCAACAACCCAGAAGCACCAAAGAACGTGGCGCGTTTCAACGTGAAGGAGAAGACCTACAAGTTCGAGCCTATGGTAGAGCAGACCATCGTGCACTATGCCACAGGTGTGCAGGAATACTTGTGTATGTATATGTGTAAGTTGTCCATGTGTACGGTGCAGTGTGCACTATGCCACAGGTGTGCAGGACTACTTGTATATTGTATGTGTGTATGGTGTATAGTGCAGTGTGCATTATGTCACAGGTGTGCAGGAATGCTTGTGTACATATGTGTATGGTGTACATGTGTATGGTGCATTGTTAATAAGACTGTTGTCTGCTGCGTGAGCCGGTACACCATGGGTGGAAAACAACTAGGACAGGTCTTATCAATGGGAGCACTCCAAGATCTACTCATTCCTGATAGGCTCATGTTTCACTGATCACCGTGTGTTCTGCCTAATCAAATGATGTATATGTAGGGATCGGCATATCATATGATGTTAAACTAAGGCGAGTATGATATCATACAAATTGCATCATATGATATTGTACATAAATGGTAACTTTGGCCTAGCCAGACTGCCGGCATCATATGACATCATATGATGACATGATATCATATGATATCATATTGCCGTTACCTATGTATATGTGCACGCTAGCCACAGCATATGTGGGCATCTGTATCACCATGTGCACATGTGTATGGGAGCACCCCAGGATCCACTCATTTTTGTTGGCTCATAATTCACTGATCACCGTGAGTTCTGCCTAATCAAATGTATACGAGCAAGCCAGCCTCAGCATATGTGCACGTCTGCAACACCATGTGCTCATGTGTATGTTGTTCGAGTCCAGGGGTAGCCAAATAAGCTAAAGGGACTTTCCCAACCATGATATAAGGATGGGCTAACACTAACAAATGAGCTGACGAACTGAACACCAAACAATTGTTTTACCGACGGGGGCCCTGACTTTGTGCTAAAGTGATAATTTAATTATGCGATTGCGTCTGCATCACCATTTGCTCATGAGATAAGGTGGCTCTTTTTGACGAAGCCCCCAGGGTTGCCCATTTGTTCGTCTGTGTGACCGTGTGACCATCTAACCGAGACGAAGCCTGACACGTCAGCCAACGGTCTCGTACAAAACTCGCTTCCGTTGCCACCTGTCGCTCCGTTGCGAACACTTTCCCCCAATTTGTAGCGTCGCTTACGACGCTGCGTTGAACTTGTTTATACTGTTGAACACTGTTTCATTTTTGGACTACGCATGGAAGCTTTCAGCCAGCTCCAACAGGCAGCGAATGGATCTAGCTGAAAGCATTCAGTTGCATTGAAATGCCTGTAATGTCAACTTTCAGACACACTAGCTAGCTCAGGTCTGGCCCAAGCACGGGGGAAAGGAGCTGCCTAGAAGCTACTGGAAGTAGCCCACAAAAGAAACAGTAACGTTGAATTAGGTTGTTGGGGAAGCCAAGAAGCTGATACATAGCTAGTATACGAAACAAGATTCTAGACACATGGTACATGTGCCCTTGTGTCATTTACCTTGATTGCCGTAATAAGGTTTATTGCCAGCAAAAGAAGTTCCATTGAAAGATAAAATTGGAGCCGTAAAGATTGGGCAAATTACAGGTTTAATTTGCTCACTCCTTCAGGCCGGCAGGTACGGGCTCTTGGGCCCTTTGCAGGATAGCGGGGATCTTTCCTCCTACTATTCTTCTTTATTATACGTAAAACGATTCTAGATATACATGGTACATTTACTTACCGTATTTATCTTGTTTTGGAGAAGGACTGTCACAATTTGTTCCTGCCCACAACCAGGGTACTATATTTTGTCATTTTGGGTTGCGCTTTTTACGCTACTGCCTCCTTTTGGGTTGCGCTGTTGACTCAACTGAAAACAGAAATCTGTGTGCTGCGCGCAGAGGGGGTTTAAAAATTGCGCTAATTGCGCAGTTGGGCTCCAAAAACTTGCGTGGTAGCACGCAATAGCGTGCGTCATGTAGTACCCTGCCCACAATTTGCTGATCGCTTAGATGTTGTGTAAGGGATTATGGATGCCCAGAGGCAGATAAAAATTCATAGAGATGTGTTGTTGTACATATACATTGATAAATGTGAAGCACTAGCACCAGGTGTCCCAATTATTTGTCCCAATTATTTGTCCCAATTTGGAGTCCCAATTTGGAGTCCCAATTTGGAGTCCAGTAGGACAAAAAGATAATAATCATCATCATTATCACCGTCATCCTCATCATCACCGTCATCACCATCATCACCGTCATCCTCATCATCACCGTCATCACCATCATCACTGTCATCACCATCCTCATCATCACCATCATCCTAATCATCACCATCATCACCATCATCACCGTCATCACAATCATCTCATCATCTCATCATCTCATCATCATCATCATCATCATCCATATCACATCCTCATCATCATCATCACCATCATCATCAGCATCAATCAATCCCTCATCATCATCACCATCACATCATCAATCATCACCATCTCATCATCACCATCACCAGCAGCACGCACGGGCAGCACAAGCAGCATGCGAAGCAGCACCAGCAGCAGCCGGCAGCAGCAGCAGGAATGCATGAAGAAGCAGCAATGCACAAGAAGAGCAGAAGACACAGCTAGCAGCAGCACATCACGGGAATCACCTAGCGAGCAGCAGCACCAGCACCCCCCCCCTTAGCAGCAGCAGAACGGCAGCAGAGCAGCGCAGAAAGCAGCAGCACAAGCCGCAGCAGCAGCATGCAGACCAACACGGAAGCACCAGAAGCAGTCCGAAGCATGCACCGTCAGCACCATCAGAACGGAATGCACTCGGCATGAACCCAGTAAGCATACAAGCATCAGCAGCAGTAAGCCACAATCATATGCATCAATCAGCAGCAGCAGGCAGCACATCAGATGCATCATCAGCATCTCATCATCCATCATTCAGTCATCATCAGCATAATCATCACAAAATCATCCATAATCATCATCATTCCATAATCATCATCACCATCATGTCATCACCATCATCATCATCACCATCATCATCATCATCACTATCATCACCGCCACCGTCATCACCATCATATGTGAAGCACTGACATCATGTGTTTCTGTCATGACATCATGTGTTTCTGTCATGACATCATGTGTCTCAGTCATGACATCATGTGTTTCTGTCATGACATCATGTGTTTCTGTCATGACATCATGTGTTTCTGTCATGGCATCATGTGTTTCTGCCATGACATCATGTGTTTCTGTCATGACATCATGTGTTTCTGTCATGACATCATGTGTTTCTGTCCCCAGATGGCTGGATGCTGTACAAGGGCAGTGAGGAAGCCAAGAAGCAGCTGGACTTTGAGAAGATGGAGAATGACGCAAGCCAACGCTTCCAGGTATGCTCGGGGTTTTCTTGAAGGCTTCATGTAACTTGGTGTTTTGGGGTGCTACTTAATGTAACTTGGTGTTTTGGGGTGCTACGGTTTTGGCGGAGCCCCCCCGCCAGGGGGGCGGGAGCCCCCAGATTCACCCCTTTTGTCTGTCCAGCCGACAATAAAAACGAAGCCTGACACATCAGCCAACTGTCAAATAACTAACTGGCTTCGGTCAGCTCCAGTCCGTTGCCCCCTATCGTTCCGTCGCCAGCACTCTCGACGCTGAATAGGACTTATCCAGAAGGTGCTACTTGACGTAACTTGGTGTTTTGGGGGTGCTACGTTTTTGGTGGAGCCCTCCCTTCTGGGGTGCGAAAGCCCCCAGATTCCCCCCTTTTGTCCGCCCAACTGACCGACCGACAACCGAGACGAAGCCTGACACGTCAGCCAACTGTCTCATACCTAACTGGCATCAGCATGCACTCATGTTCACTCATGCTCATGCACACACTCATACTCATGCATGCACTCATGTTCGATTATGCTCATGCATGCACACACTCATGTATGCACTCATGCTCATGCATGCACTCATCTTTTGCATGCACTCATGCTCATGCATGCATGCACACACTCATGTATGCACTCATGCTCATGCATGCACACACTCATGCGTGTACTCATCTTTACTCATGCTCATGCTTGCACACATTCATGCATGATCTCATGCTCATGCATACACTTATGTCCATGCATGCTCACACTCATGCATACACTAATATTCATGCATGCACACACTCATGTATCCACTCATGCTCATGCATGCACACACACATGCATGCACTCATACCCATGCATGCACACACGCATGCATGTACTCATACCCATGCATGCACACACTCATGCATGCACTCATACCCATGCATGCGCACACTCATGCATGCACTCATACCCATGCATGCACACACTCATGCATGCACTCATACCCGTGCATGCATGCACTCATACCTATGCATGTACACACGCATACATGCACACATACCCATGCATGCACACACTCATGCATGCACTAATACGCATGCATGCTCACATGCACTCATGCATGCTCATGCATGCACACACTGCCTCCCCTCTCCCAGGCCGAGGTTGACAAGGCTGCCAATGACAAGGCACGTGGAGGTGGCGAGGGAGATGAGGAGGCACCCGATGACTCCAAGCAGCTCCGAAACCAATTCAACTTCAGTGAGAGGGCGGCTCAGACAGTGAACTATCCACTCAGGGAGCGAGAGACCTTTACGGAGCCTCCTCCCACTGCCACCATGTCAGGTAAATAAACAGGTAGTATGCCTGATTACGAGGCATGAGGTTGAGGGGGCCAGCCTGTTAACTTGCACTGGGGGCAACCACCAAGCAAAGCTTTTTGGTTTGTTTCATAAAGAGGGTCTTCTGGTAGCAATCAGGGATTTGGTGTCTTTCAAGGTTGGGCTCCTGGAAGAGATCTGGCGGGCCGGCCCGGGGGTTGGGGGGCAGGACGGGGGAGTATCAGGGAAGCTGAAGGTTAGGCCAAAACAGGTTCACAGGTAGCGATCGCTACTGGAGGCGGGGGGAAAAAACTCTGCCACCAAGCCATGCCAGGTCGGTACTCTGTCTGGTCACTCAACATTACCCCACCACGGTGTCCACCATGCCTTGGCAGGGCGTTGCATAGACAAAAGTGACCTCGTCAAATTGGGACCAGCTACGGGAATATGGTTCACATCATCTTGCAAACAAAATACCCACCCACCCAAATAAGCAAAAATAAGCAAAAATAAGCACATAACCTAATTAATGACATACACACACCCCGTAGGCTCCTGCAACCAGTGGGGCATCTACGACGAGTACGTGAAGGACTTGGAACGACAGCGGATAGAGGATGCGTCCAAGGTAAAGGGAGGCAAGAAGCCAGCAGGTGGTGCTCCTGCAGCAACTTCTGCCCCAGCAGAACCTGCCCCTGCTAAAGAAAAGGACAGCTCTGATATTTTCGAATCCGAGGACATGGTAGCTTCTGCCCAGATCATGGACCGTATGGCCAATCAAAATATGTTCGAGGAGATTGCAGCAGACTACAAATACTGGGAGGACTCCTCAGATGCATTTAGGTATGTGTGTGGTGTGTGTGTAGAGTGTGTAGGGCTAGAGTGTTGGGGTAGAGAGTAAGGGGGTCCGGGGGGGCAGTTCTGACCGGCGAACCCAGAATTTGTTTGAGGAGATTGTGGAAGACAACAAGTACTGGGAGGACTCCTCGGATGCATTCAGGTACGTGTGTTGTGTGTGTGTAGAGTGTGGGAGGAGAGGCTAGAGTGTTGCGGTAGAGAGAAGGGGGGTCTGGGAGCCAGTCCGGGAAGTCAGTTCTGACCTGCGAACCAGAATATGTTTGAGGAGAGTTCTGACCTGCGAACCAGAATATGTTTGAGTAGATTGTGGCAGACAACAAGTACTGGGAGGACTTCTCGGATGCACTCAAGTACATGTGTGTGTGTAGAGTGTAGGAGTGTAGGGGTAGAGTGTAGGGGGGTCTGGGGGGCAGCCCGGGGTGTCAAGGGGGGCAGTTCTGAATGGCAAACCAGAATTTGTTAGAGGAGATTGTGGCAGACTACAAGTGCTGGGAGGACTCCTCAAATGCATTTAGGTACGTGTGTGTGTAGAGTGTAGGAGTAGAGGGCAAGAGTGTTGGGGTAGAGGGTAGGGGGGTCTGGGGGGCAGTCCAGGGGGTCCTGGGGGGCATTTCTGACCGGCGAACCAAAATATGTTTGAGGAGATTGCAACCTCCGCCTTTCCCTACACCTCCTACACAGGCCTGGAGAGGGCATTTTTCTTCCCTTGCGCTAGGTAGACCCGACTAAACTCAACTAAACATGATCAAACCTCAGTCAAACCTCCCCCTTTTCCTCCCCCCTTCCCTCCCCCTCACCCTTTCCCTTGCACAGACCTGACCAAAGTAAACTGAATGTGTCCAAACCTCAGTCCAGCCTCCACCTTTCCCTCCACCTCCTGCACAGGCCTGGAGAGGGCAGTTTGCTCCCCTTCTGCTAGTTAGACCCGACTAAACTCAACTAAACATGATCAAACCTCAGTCAAACCTCCCCCTTTCCCTCCCCCTCACCCTTTCCCTTGCACGGACCTGACCAAAGTAAACTAAATGTGTCCAAACCTCAGTCCAGCCTCCACCTTTCCCTCCACCTCCTGCACAGGCCTGGAGAGGGCAGTTTGCTCCCCTTGCGCTAGTTAGACCCGACTAAACTCAACTAAACATGATCAAACCTCAGTCAAACCTCCCCCTTTCCCTCCCCCCTTCCCTCCCCCTCACCCTTTCCCTTGCACAGACCTGACCAAAGTAAACTAAATGTGTCCAAACCTCAGTCTAGCCTTTACCTTTCCCTTCACCTCCTGCACAGGCCTGGAGAGGGCAGTTTGCTCCCCTTGCGCTAGTTAGACCAGACGAAACTCAACTAAATATGATCAAACCTCAGTCCAACTGCCGCGATTCCCCTCACCTCATAATTGTTCTTACACCGGCCTGGAGAGGGCAGTTTTCTTCCCTTATGCTAGTTAGACCAGACCAAACTAAAATAAATGGCCCAACCCAGCCCAACCTAACACAACCCGACCCAGCCCGACCCAACCCAACCCAACCCAACCCGACCCAACCCAACCTCTGCACAGGCCTGGAGAGGGCAGTTTGCTTCCCCTGTGGAAGTTCACCAGACCAAACTCAAATAAATGGCCCAACCCAGCCCAACCTAACACAACCCGACCCAGCCCGACCCAACCTAATCCAACCCAACCCGACCCAACCCAACCTCTGCACAGGCCTGGAGAGGGCAGTTTGCTTCCCCTGTGGAAGTTCACCAATGAAAAAGCAAGGAGGCGACAGGTCACTGCTATCTGCTGGAACCCCCAGTACCTAGATCTCTTCGCTGTTGGTTACGGCAGTTACGACTTCTTGAAGCAGGTGGGTACTGTTGGTTACGGCAGTTACGACTTCTTGAAGCAGGTGGGTGCTGTTGGTTACGGCAGTTGCGACTTCTTGAAGCAGGTGGGTGCTGTTGGTTACGGCAGTTACGACTTGTTGAAGCAGGCGTGTTAGTGAGCTGGTGTGTTTAGGATTTAGGGTGTTTGATGAATGATGATGACTACATTTTTGGTGGAGCTCCCCCTTCTGGGGAGCGGGAGCCCTCAGGGTTACCCCGTTGTCTGTTTGTCCGACGGATTGACCACAAGAAACCCTGGCACTAACTTGCCCCCTGGCCCTGTTGGAAACATCAATCAAATGATATCGTACGATACATTGTACAATATGTTGATTTATCACACAATATTGTACGATAGGTCATATGCTATCGTCAATATATCATACGATATTTGTAAACCATATATATATGTATATATATATATATATATATATTATATATATATATATATATTATATAGTAGTACGGTAGCCCGTGTGGCCGTGGCCACACAGACACACATCACCCCTACCCCCAATCATAATAGGGTGCCCGTGGGGCTGGTTTACAGAGGGGCTACACATATGTCCTCACCTCCACCCCCTCTCATAAACACAGTCATCATATTTCCCCAACTTCAAATGCTGACGCTCTGCCCCCCCCCCCCCCCCCCCCCCAAAGCACCAACTAACCACACACTAATCCCTCCCCATGCATCCCCCCCCCCCCCCCCCCCCCCCCCCCCCACACACACACACACACACACAGTCCCCACTCTGCCCAAATCTCGATCCAGGCCCAATCTCAAATTTGCCTCACCCCTTTACCCGCCAACACACACGCACTTCCCTGCTTCTCCGTTCCCATTAATCTGATCTTCTCTCGGCCACTTTAGCAGATGGGTTGAACAGAAGCGATTATGATGTTTCCTGCTGAGTTCGAAATCGCGCAGACGTTTAGACGTTTCGTCAGACGACGCGGAAATGCGAAGACTTTTGGAAATTGCAAACGAACGTCTGCGCAGTTTCAGACTCAGCTTGAAAGATCGGAATTGCGCGAGAGCAGACAGGCTTACCTGTAGCTTCCTCTTCGCGCATAGATACCTAGTTGGGCGTACAAGCTGTTTCCCGAAAGGGCCTTCGCTCGGTCAACTCTGTCACGCACTCGCTACAGCTCAGCGCGAAAATAACCTTATCGTTGCAGGGTGTGAGTGGTGTGGGGTGGGGGGGGAGATCTTGAAAAGGTATTGCACGCGGTGCAAGGAGCACGCAGCAAGAAGGAAGTTGGACTTCGGAAGAAAGTCACAGGGTTGCAGGGACTTAGATCGTGCAGAGATACCATGAGCCGCGCCTGTGTCTAAGCTCGCAGCAAGATGAATTTATCAATAGAGCCTGCAGAAAGGCTGGAGAATGGAAGTCAACTACCTCCAATCAAGAATCAGGCGATGTGATAGCGACTCAGGCTATGTGATAGCATAATGCGATGACGAATGTAATGCTGAGATGAAGAAAGAAGTGCGCATGCGTGAGCCAAGTGAAAGTCAAGGGCCAGCCGAATCATGAGCCGAAGTGAAAGTTCTAGAGCATGAGCTGCAGGTCGCTCCGTGAAGCAATACACTCAAAACTATTATTCCGAGCGCCGTGCAAAGCGATCTGAGGGTCAGCAAATGACCTCCGAGGAGAGGATCTCCTCACTAGTTTCATTGCAATTCATTGCAGTCGCAGTATGGGAGGCAGTTGTGGACATGAAATGAGCGCGCGCGCATAGCTTAGCGCATCTGCTGTTTCGGCAATTGAAATCACTGGGCGAAGACTTGGGTGTACGGAAAGTCGGTTGCAAGTCGGTTACACTTCGCACGCCCGTGGCACGTGGGTACGCGATGATGACACCACCACGACCACGACCATGATTTCTTTATATATATACTAGTACGGTAGCCCGTGTGGCCGGTGGCCACCCCCCACCCAGGCCATGGGTCCTAGTCTGGTCTGGGTCACATAACGGGTAACGCCCTTGTATGCCCCCCCCTCCCCCCCCCCCCCCCCCCCCCCCCCCCCCCTCCCTTACACACAGTCAAGAAATCAGCCATCTCAGCCCTTGCTCGACGCTCCCCTGCCTCTCCCCCCAAACCCACACACACACACACACTTCTTCTCCCTACCTATTCCCCTTCTGCTGCAGGTGTGGCCTCCCACCCTGTCATACACACATACCATCCCCCCCCCCCCCCCCCCCCCCATTCTGACCTCTCCCTACCCCTCACCCACCCCATCCACACGCACTCTCTTTCTCTCACCTTACCCCCCACCACCCTCCCTTCCCCCAACCACCAACACGCACACACAATCTTCTTCTCCCTACCTCGTACCCTTCACTTCACCCTGTGGGATTCAATCGTGCAGAAAGAGGGACCCGCTGTGCTTCGAACCTACCAACATTGCGAGCGCTCAGATTCCGATCGCCCCGAGAACACCGGACCGGTGCAATTGCATGGCTACAAACCTGCAGCTTTGTCTTCTCGTACAGTGCCCCAGTCGAGACTCGGTCAACTCAGAACAGCAAAAATCGCAGCAACGTACTTCATATTTTATACAACGAAAAGAGCTTGCAAAGATGGGATGGTCGTGGCAAGCGTGAGAGTGTCCAGGGGGACGGAATGGCCATGGCGATCTGAACAAAGGTAATTAATCGCAACTGGTTGCCAATCACTACGAATGTGATGCGATGGCATGGCAAAATTGCGCATGCGTGAGATGAATGGTGGCAACGCTCGCAGACGGAGAAAAAAAGCATCACGATATGAAGGTCTGGCTTGATTATGATCCTGGCATAACTCCTCAGGCTGGGCAGCATAGTCTTGGCGCCTGGATTGGTTACCAGCTTCGTGTTCCTCCTCAGGCACGGTAGCTCGTTCCTGACTCCTTGCGAGATTACCAGCATGACGTAGCGCCAGCCAGCGCGGGCATCACGTCGACGCTTGTTGGCTATTTCCCTGTCTTCCTTGCTCTGGCAAGCTCGCTTTGAGCGCTGGCTGGCGGTGTTGCGGGCCCTCCTGCCCATTAGGACCGTTGCCATGCATCATGGTCGCAATATCCGTGAAGAACTGAAAGCTATTATTCCGAGCGCCATGCAAAGCCATATGAGGGTCGGCTGGTGACCTCCGAGGAGAGGATCTTCTGATTCTAAATGTCTTGCCTTCATAGTATCGGAGGCAGTTGTGGACATGCTATGAGCGCGCGCGCTTAGCTTAGCGAATCTGCAGTTTTGGTATTTGAACATTCCGCTAGGCGGGGAGTTGCTAGTTGGGTGAACGAAAAGTCGGTTGCAAGTCAGTTACACTTCGCACGCCCATGGCACGTGGGCACGCGATGATGACACCACCACGACCACCGCGACCACCATGACCATGATTTCTTTATATATATAGATATATATATATACGACATACGATATCGTACCAGACAGCAGTTTTTTTTCAAGTTTCTGTAGGTCAGGTAGGGTAGCAAAATGTGCAAGCCTGATTCCAGGACGGTGGTGTAGCTCCTCAGGTCGGGTTAAGCTGCAGTTTTGTTTTCAGTTAAGCTGCAGGGTTAAGCTGCAGTTTTGTTTTCAGTTAAGCTGCAGGGTTAAGCTGCAGTTTTGTTTTCAGTTAAGATGCAGGGTCAAGCTGCAGTTTTGTTTTCAGTTAAGATGCAGGGTTAAGCTGCAGTTTTGTTTTCAGTTCAGATGCAGGGTTAAGCTGCAGTTTTGTTTTCAGTTAAGGTGCAGGGTTAAGCTGCAGTTTTGTCTCAGGTTGGGTATCAAAATGTGTGACGCAAGCCTGATTCCAGGACGGTTGCGCAGCACCATCATGTAGCGACAAGCGCTGCGTGAAGCATCGCCTCTTTTTAGGGGGACGCGGGTGACTACCCTACAAATCACTGAATAAGTTGACATGTTTTCTGTTGAAATATTGGGGCTTGGCCCAGTGGCTAGCTCAAGGAGCTGCCAAGAAGCTACTAAGAAAGAAACAAGCTCTGAAAAAGAAAAAGAAAAGTACAAATCACTGAATAAGTTGATATCTTTTCTGCACTGCAGTCCTCCGGCCTCATCTGCATCTACTCCCTGAAGAACCCCTCCTACCCAGAGTTCTATTTCACCACAGACAGCGGAGTCATGTGTCTCGATTTCCACCCGGAGTACGCCAACCTGATGGCCGTTGGCTGCTATGATGGTACTGTGCATGTGTACGATGTACACCAGAAGGTGGACAAGCCAATTTACTCTGCCTCTGTAAAGACTGGCAAGCATAACGACCCAGTGTGGTCAATATTCTGGCAGGTGAGCGGGTGGGGGAGTGGGGAATGCGACATGTGGGCAGGGGACGCGACAGGTGGGCGGGTGGGGGATATGACAGATGGGCGGGTGGGGAATGCGACAGGTGGGCAGGGGACGCGACAGGTGGGCGGGCAGGGGCAACAATATTCTGGTAGGTGAGCTTGAACTTGAACTCTTACCTTTTTTCGTTTCAGATAGACCGTGATGAAGCCCGACACGTCAGCCAATGGTCTCGTAACTAACTCGCTTCCGTTGCCACCTGTCGCTCCCTCGGGATCACACTCCGCCATTTTTTAGCGTCGCAGGCGACGCTGCATAGGACTCGTTTCGTTTCAGAAAGGGAGACTTCTGGTACCGATCAGGGTGTTTTTGGTGCCTTTCAAGGTTGGGCTCCTGGTAGCAATTTGGGTAGGCGGCCCGAAGGGTGTTTGTGTGGTGGGGAGGGAGGGGGGGGGGGGGGGGGGGGGGGGTCTCAGGGTAGCGGACGGTTTGGTCAAAACACAAGTGAAGGCCACACCACCACCACCATGTAGGTTGATGACGCTGTGAAGGCCATACCACCACCAACACACCAACAACACCTATCCACCATGTAGGTTGATGACGCTGTGAAGGCCACACCAACAACAACAACACCATACCACCATGTAGGTTGACGATGCTGTGAAGGCCCTTCAGTTTGCGTCGGTCTCTTCCGATGGATCCATCAACCTGTGGACCATGAACAAGAGTGAACTGACCCACGAGGATCTGATGAAGCTGAAGGTTGTGGGCCCTGGCAAGCAGCTAGGAGAGCCCGAAGATGACGGGACTGCCGCAGCCCCTGCAGGTGGATGGATGGTTTAATTTTAGCGTATTAATTTTAATTTATTTTCAAGAGTGAACTGACCTACGAGGATCTGATGAAGCTGAAGGTCGTGGGCCCTGGCAAGCAGCTAGGAGAGCCTGAAGATGACGGGACTGCCGCAGCCCCTGCAGGTGGATGGATGATTTAATTTTATGTGTTAATTTAAATTTAATTTGATCATGTGTGCAATCACCTTAGTGGATGGATGATTAATAGTAATGTATTATTTGTAATTAAATTTAATCAGGTGTGCGATCACCTTAGTGGATGGATGATCCACTTTAATTTTAATGTATTAATTTAATTTAATCAGGTGTGCGATCACCCTGCAGGCAGATGCTGCCTTCACTTTTATTATAACTTCAATTGAATCCAATCATGTGTGCGATCACCTTGCAGGCGGATGCTGCCTTGACTTCTGCAAGATGCCAGGCCAGGAGCACATTTACCTGGTGGGCACAGAAGAGGGTGCCATCCACAAGTGCTCTAAGGCATACAGCTCACAGTACCTGTCAACATTCCTTGGTAGGTCCTTGATCACCGTTTTCGTATTTTGGGCTACGCGTAGCAGCTTCTAGGCAGCTACTCTGGCCAGGGGCACATTTACCTGGTGGGCACAGAAGAGGGCACCGTCCACAAGTGCTCACAGTAAGTCATACAGCTCACAGTACCTGTTAATATGCCTTGGTAGGTCCTTGATCACCGTTTTCGTATTTTGGGCTACGTGTAGCAGCTTCTAGGCAGCTACTCTGGCCAGGGGCACATTTACCTGGTGGGCACAGAGGAGGGCACCATCCACAAGTGCTATAAGGCATACAGCTCACAGTACCCGTCAACATACCTTGGTAGGCCCGTGATGCAACTACCATCGTAGTGTGGTTGGTGTATTGCTATCTGGGTGCCATCCACAAGTGCTCTAAGGCATACAGCTAGCAGTACCCGTCAACATACCAAGGTATGTCCATGAAGCAACTGTCCTCGCAGTGTGGTTGGTGTATTGCTATCTGATCATTAGTATCATTTATTGCTCTCTGGGTGCCCCCCACAAGTGCTCCAAGGCATACAGCTCGCGGTGCCTGTCCACGTACCTTGGTAGGTCCGTGATACAACTGCCATCGTAGTGTGGTTGGTGTATTGCTATCTGATAATTAGTCTTATTTATTGCTCACCGGGTGCCATCCACAAGTGCTCTAAGGCATATAGCTCACAGTACCTGTCAACATACCTGGGTAGGTCCTTCATGCAACTGCTGCCATCGTAGTGTGGTTTGTGTATTGCTATCTGATCATTAGTATCATTTATTCCTCTCCGGGTGCCCTCCACAATTGCTCCAAGGCATACAGCTCGCAGTCCCTCTCCACGTACCTTGGTAGGTCATTGTGTTTGTGTGTACGTTACAGTCCAGGGGATTCCAGATAAGCTATAGGGACCTGTCTAGTGGAAGACCAAATCGCTTGAGGATGAAGAGTCGGGGGTTCGACTCCCCTTTTGGTCGCTCTTGGCGTTGCAGGTCGTCGTCAACCGCGATGGTAGCTTGTCCAGTTGAGGTAGGAGACCGCTCCCCACCCGCGTACGATGGGCTCCCTGAACACCACGCCCCACCAGGCGTTATCATTACCTTTAGGGACTTGCCCAACCTCAATTCAGAAGGGGCCTTACTTACGCCTCTATAAACCCGTATTGGGGGATTTGTAGAAGGAGGCGATACTCTTTTAAACTCAGCCCTGGACCACCACCAACAACACCGACACCAGCAATAACAAATACAACGCCAACACGGACACCAGAAACACCACCAACACCAGAAACAACAGCACCGACACTAGAAACTCCACCAACAACAACGCCAACTGCGCCAACACCGACACCAGAAACACGACCGACACGAACATCACCGACCCCCCCCCCCCCCCCCCCCCCTTCCCCCCTGCATGTCACGAGCTATCTGTGTAGGCCATGAAGTGGAACCACCACCACCACCCTTGCACTTTCTTCCACCTCTCAACCCAGCCTTGACTCCCTCCCCCCCTGCAGGCCACGAGCTATCAGTGTATGCAGTAAAGTGGAACCACCACCACCACCCTTGCACTTTCTTCCACCTCTCAACCCAGCCTTGCCTCCCCCCCCCCCTGCAGGCCACGAGCTATCAGTGTATGCAGTAAAGTGGAACCACCACCACCACCCTTGCACTTTCTTCCACCTCTCAACCCAGCCTTGCCTCCCCCCCCCCCCTGCAGGCCACGAGCTTTCAGTGTACGCAGTGAAGTGGAACCACCTCCACCCTCGCACTTTCCTGTCCGCCTCCGCTGACTGGTCTGTCAAGGTATGGGACACCGAGAGTCCCAAGAAGCCCGTGATGAGCTTCGACCTGGGTGACACTGTGGGAGACCTGGCTTGGGCTCCCTACTCCGCAACAGTCTTTGCAGCTGTCACTGACGAGGGAAAAGTGTGTGTCTTCGATCTGTATGAGAACAAGCTGTTGCCCATGTGCTCCCAGAAGGTAGGAATTCGTTTTCTTCGTATATATGTATGTATGTTACAGTCCAGGGGTAGGCCAATTTGGGGGGTGGTTAAAGTGGTTAAAGTCACGTGCCTGCCAGTCTTTTTCACGCCGAGCTACACTGCAAATCTGGGGGGGAGGGGGGGGTAAAGTCGCGTGCCTTGGACTTGGTCCATCTATGGTTGGTTCACCCATACTGTGGTTGAAGTCACGTGCCTGCCAGTCTTTCTCATGCCGAGCTACACTGCAAATCTGGGTGGTGGTTAAAGTCACGCGCCTTGGACTTGGTCCATCTATGGTTGGTTCACCCATAGTGTGGTTGAAGTCACCAGCCTGCCAGCCTTTCTCATGCCAAGCCAAACTGCAAATTTTTTTGGGGGGGGGGGGGGGGGGGGGGGGGGTAAAGTGGTTAAAGTCACGTGCCTTGGACATAGGCTAAAGGGTACCGGCTCACAAGGTTTAGACCATCTAGCCTTGCAGCCAACCTGTATGTTGCCAACCAGAAACTGAGACAAGTCCTATGCGACGTGGCAAGCGACGCAGAAAATTGGCGGAGTGTGTTGGCTACGGAACGAAAGGAGCTGACCGAAGCGAGTTAGTTACGCGACCGTTGGCTGACGTGTCGGGCTTCAAGTTTTTCGGTCGGACAGACGGACGAATGGGTAAACATGGGGGCTCCCGCCCCCTTCAAGAGGGGGCTCCGCCAAAAATGCATGCCCAAGTATGATGATGCTACCCATGATGAGGTGCTCGGTATGTATGTATGTTCCAGTGCAGGGGTAGGCCAAACAGGCATAAGGGGCTTGCCCAACCGTGACAGCAAGGGCGAAAAAGAAAAAGCTCTTCTTTGTTTCAGTGTATTCAACAAGTTCTATGCAGCGTCGCAAGCGACGTTACAAATTGGCGGAGAGGTGTCCGCGACAGAGCGACAGGTGGCATCGGAAGCGAGTTAGTTACGAGACCGGTGACTGACGTGTCAGGCTTCATCTCGGTCAGACGGTCAGATGGACGGAGAAATGGGTAACCCTGGGGGCTCTCGCCCCCTTTAAGAGGGGGCTCCGCCAAAAAAAACGAAAAATGAAATTGTTACGCCTTACCATTGGCCTTGAGGTGGTAGGAACCTTCCAGTTCAGTTCATGATTTGATTTGTTACGAGAACTAGCTGTTGCCCAATGTTGTATACTTTGTTTAGCTGCGAAAGGTATTTCAGCCCAGGAGGGGTGGATCTCCCGACAAAAACTAGCTACACCAAGGATTCGGTTCAAATGGCGTTGCCACATCTACAAAAGATACCCATGTGCTCCCAGAATGTAATGATAACGCCTGGTGGGGCGTGTTATTAAGGGAAACCCGTCTTAGGGCGGTAGGGAACGGGCTGCTACTTTACCTTGACAAAGCTAACATGGCAAGTGACAGCGACCACGAACACTAAAGCGCACCCGTAGGGATTCGAACCCCGCACCTTCTGATTTCAACAAGCTCTACCATTGAGCCATTCGTCGAAACAAGATTCCCAGAAGGTATCACATTGCTGTTTAGTGGAAGGGCTCCCCTTAAACGTTTTATCGTTTCCCAGTTTTGTTTTGTCTTGTTTCCATTTTACAGTCAGAAAGGACAAGATACAGGGTTGGACAACCTATTATATTGCTGTTTAGTGGAAGGGCTCCCCTTAATAGTCCGTTCATTTTTTGTGTGTCTTTTTCTTTTAGTTGTGCAAGGTATTTCACCCTTGTTTTGTACCCAGTTTGTACAGTTTCGGGAAAATGCAAGATACAAGGTTTGCAAACCTATTGCATTATTGTTTAATGTCCGGGTGCTCCCAGAAGGTAGGAATTCGTTTTCTTTGTTTCAGTGTCTGTCAGTGCCACGAACTCAGGGCCCCCATTGGTACAACGATTGTTTGGGTTTCATTTCTCTGCAAAGGACTGTGGGGAGGGTTGGGTTGGGGGTTGGATTCGGTGGTAGTTATTTGGATTTGTATTCGAAATTGTATTTGTTCGTAGTGATAGTAATTTTGTCAATGCTTTTTCTTTTTAGCCCTCCCTGTCACGGTTGGGCAAGTCCTTTTAGCCTATTTAGCCTACCCCTGGACTGTTGAATACATGCACATACAGCATCTTCAAAAAAATGGATAATGAAAATTGTTGTGCCTTGCCATCGGCCTTGAGGTTGAAGTAATCTTCCAGTTTAGTGTATGATCTGCTTGCTTGCTTGCTTGCTTGCTTGCTTGCCTGCCTGCCTGCCTGCCTGTATAGTTGTTTCCTACCCATAATGCCAACCACAACCAAAGCTTCGCCGAATCTCACTGCCTCCCCACCACCCATCTGCACACAGATCGTCAAGAAGGCGAAGCTGACAAAGATTGTCTTTCACCCTAAGCACCCCATGATCCTGGTGGGTGACGACAAGGGTACCGTCACATCCCTAAAGCTCTCTCCTAACTTGAGGAGCCCTGGTAGCCTTCCGTCTGAAGATGAGAAGGAAAAGTCCCCCCCTCGTGAGCAAGTGGAGGTGGCTCGACTAGAAGAGGTGCTAGAGGTAGCTAGGAAGAGCGAGGTGGAGGCAGAGGCATGAGCAAGCTGCACAAACACACACAAGTGGAGGATACCTACCTGCTGCTCATAGCTGAAAAGAAAAGCTATGGTTGGCGGCGGTGGTGGGGGAGACATCACGATATACGTGTTGTGCTGAGTTTTGGATTGGATGGTTACATGTTTTTCAGCTAGCACGGGGCTGCTCACCGCCTTCCAATGCCTAGTCCCCTCGTTGGCATGTTGTGCTGAGTTGGCTTGGATGGTTACATGGTTTTCAGCCAGCACGAGGCTGCTCGCCGTCTTCCAATGTCGAGTCCCCTCATAGGCATGTGGTGCTGAGTCGGATTGGATTGTTACACGGTTTTCAGCCAGCACGAGGCTGCTCGCTGTCTTCCAATGCCAAGTCCCCTCGCAGACATGTTGTGCTGAGTTTGATTGGATTGGATTGGCGCATGGTTTTTAGCCAGCACGGGGCTGTTCCCCGTCTTCCATGCCGAGTCCCCTCGTAGGCATGTTGTGCTGAGTTTGATTTGATTTGATTGGTGTATGGTTTTCAATCAGCATGGGGCTGCTCACCGTCTTCCAATTCTAAGTCATGAGGGCAGCTGATGTGAGCTGTCCCTAGTATGACAGAATCCTGTTTCTAGTATGGTGGGATTCATAACAATTTGATGGAATGCATTCATTGCCCTGCAAACGATATATATCAATGATGGTGACAGGTCTTTATTTCTGAATCAGCTACTTGCATAGGCCAGATGTAATTGAACTGATTTTATCGACAGGCCATTGTTGGCCCAAGACAAGCCCGGTCTGTTATGGTACGCCTTATTGGCTGAGCCATACTGACTTAGTATACGAGAAGCCCGGCCAGGTCTGTGACCCTGGACCG
Organism: Chlamydomonas sp. ICE-L; assembly: GCA_013435795.1. NCBI lineage: Eukaryota > Viridiplantae > Chlorophyta > Chlorophyceae > Chlamydomonadales > Chlamydomonadaceae > Chlamydomonas > Chlamydomonas sp. ICE-L. Next base: position 31,494,820 of record JACBWV010000626.1, read on the forward strand.
CTGGCCAGCTAGTGCCTGTCGTAGACCGGATTGTATACCGTAATCTATCAGTTGCTACTATACTGTAATCTATCAGTTGCTACTATCTCTCAGTGTCTGCAGTCTCACACTCTTCAAGATACTAAAGGTTATGGTTAGCCCACTTAGCCCAATCATCACGCACATTGATCTATCGCGCTGGTAATCTCGCTTTGAAGCAAGATGGCTCGCCGAGACCCAGTTACATTTGTCGCTACTGATCCAAGCTCGCAGCGCCGCTACATCAATTGCTGCCATGTCCGCCTGCAGATGCCTAGGAAAGTCCTCATCTTAAGTCCACAATGAAAGAGATCAAGTCCGAGCTGCAAGTCTCGGCCCTCTGTCTCCACATAAGTCTGTTACCAGCGGAAATTGAAGATCTCGAGAAGAGTCTTCATCACAACCGAGAAGGTTTGACAATTAACATCCATCAGCTCCTCTTTCAAGCGTCCTTTGAGCCCCATTTATAGCTTACATCAGCCGTCACATCATATCCACACACACACCAAACCCTGCCCCTCCCCCTCCCCAATCCCCCCCCCAATCCAGTCCAAGACTGCCATACGACACTTCCTTCCCAATTTCCACCGCTTCCCTCCTTCACCCCTTCCAACACAGCATCAGCGCTGCTGAATGTCATCTTACAAGGCCTACCCAGTTGGCCCAGGCTACGATGGAGGTAAACATGAGTTCATAGAATTATGCAAGCCTCTCGTCCTGCCCATGCTCAATGACCGCACTTGCTATAGTGTTGTCGATGGTAACAAAGATCTCATGCCCCCGAATGAGCTTGCATGCAGTCCGGAATACCCTGACTCCCACACTTGCCCAGATAAAACCAGGATCTCAGTTCACGACTATGTTGCAGCTCTCCACCACAGACTCCAAAACCTTTCACCGAAGCTAGCGCATCAAGTCCTCTGCTTTACCAACAACGCGGCTGTTGCACTGCGATTCCTTTGCCATGAGTTTGGGGGGGGGGGGAGTGGGGGGGGTGTCCACCTCAACCAACTAGGCTTCAGCTCCATTCTTGCCCAAGGTTCCCATCCACTCATTCCCCTCAATGAATCCACCTTGTAGACAATGGACCTCCTACACCTCCACAAGCTCCATCGCCCCCTCCCCCAGCGCCACTACCACCGCCAGAGGACGCCGCAGACATTCCCCAAGATCCACCTGCTCAAGATCCGCCTGCTCATGATCCGCCTTCTCAAGAACCGCCTGCTCAAGATCTCACGCCCCTACAGCTGGGTCGACAGTACTACGACAACAACCTTGCCTCGCTGCTTGGGCCATACCCCTGTGGTGACGATGCTGCAGAAGAAGCTGGACATCACCCTAAGAACATCGCTCCAGCCAACCTAATGGGAGCCCCAACCACTGATGAAGCTGGACCCTCCCAAGAAGCTGGACGCTCCACACCCTCTCCCTCACCCTTCTCCTTCAGATTTACCCAAGTCCAAAGTGTGCCCCCCAGTGCCCCTGCCCCTCCCTGCACCAATTGCGAGGGCAAAGTCCACACCTACTCTGAGTGCACCAGTAAACCAAACCCTCAGAGAGTAACAGTGCGCACCAATTGCCATGGTTTTTGCCACATGAGCATGGACTGTGCGACCCAAGACTCAGACTTTGAGAAGCCCTCATATGCTGGAGACTATGAAGATGAAGATGATGATAATTCTGAGGATGACTCTGAGGATGACTCCTCACTACCTGATGAGGCACCTGGTGATTTTCCCAGATCCCCTGATAACCCAATCCCCCATCCTTTTGACCCTGATAAACCTGATTCCCCCACTACCTCGATGACAGACAGCCATCCTGCCTACATAGCAAATGCAACTGCTACTCCACCTCTTCCCCCAGGATTGTTCAAGAACTGGTGGTCACTGAACACTGCTTCCCAAAGGCACCTTACAGGCAGTCGCCCCCTTAGACTAGCTGAGGGCCGGTACTTGGAGTACCGCCCAGAGGAATTGGCCGGTACTTGGAGTACCGCCCAGAGGAATTAGCCGGTACTTGGAGTATTAGGCATATGATGTGAACAAACTGATCAGAGTCAGAACTCTAGAACAACCGGTCACCCTCTACCATCCCGGATCCACCATCCCTATCATCTGCACCCAAGACGGATCCACCAACCCTATCATCTGCACCCAAGACGGATCCACCAACCCTATCATCTGCACCCAAGACAGATCCACCAACCCTATCATCTGCACCCAAGACGGCACGGGTATCCTCGGAGGGAATGATGGAGTAGTGGTAGCCCTGCTTAATGTCCTTGTAGTTCCACTACCCCAGTAATGATAACGCCTGGTGGGGCGTGGTGTTAAGGGAGCCCGTCGTACGCGGGTGGGGAGCGGTCTCCTACCTCAAGTGGACAAGCTACCATCGTGGTTGACGACGACCTGCAACGCCAAGAGCGACCGAAGGGTTAGTCGAACCCCCGACTCTTCATTCTTAAAGTGACTTAGTCTAACACTAGACCAATGTATGTCACTGAAAGAGGCTCAGTTCCACTACCCCACGTACACAACTCAATCAGTGTACCATCCTGGATGAAGTACGACAATGACCTGGTAATCCCTATCAAATCCCACCAGGCACAGCTCGAGCTCCCCTATCTGGATGAAACTGGACACCTTGACTTCTGCTCTGTTCTGGATTGTTACACCGGAAGAGATTCTGGTGGGTTCTTCGTCACCCCTGTGTACACTCCTACCATGCATGACCATCCAGACTACGACAGTCCAGACGATGAGTGGTACCTCCCACTAAACATCATGATACACCGTCTGTCCCCAGCTGGCGTCTCAAGATGGACTCAGCGTTTCCTGAGTGAACCACCTCCCCCCTTACCCCTTGACACTCCTTCTCTTACTCCTCCTCCACCTCCACAACCTCCTCCTCCTCCTCCCCCCCCTCCCCAAGACCCTTCCCCTGTAAACCCCCTTTACCCCAACTCTGCTGCCCCTCCTCCACCAGTCCCTACCTACCTGTACTGGTCTGACTGCCATAAAGAGGCTGGCTTCACAAAGGTTCTCCCATCTGTGTCGGCAGCTGCCAGCACATGGGGGATCAAAACCCTACAGGACTCCAGTGATGAAGATGATGACCAAGCCACCATGCAACAACTGTCCAAGATGAAGTCCTCCATGGTGGCCATATACAACAGGAAGTATGTTGTGCCAGGTGTACAGTCAGATAGGATGCCAGATGGAATGCCACTTGTACTGCCAGATGTACTGCCAGATAGGATGCCAGATGGAATGCCACATGTACTGCCAGATGTCCTACCATCAGACTTAGTGCCCCAGGTGGTATCAGAAGTAGATCTATATGTAGTGCCAGACGTAGTGCCCCAGGCAGTTCTAGAACTAGTAACAGATGTAGTGCCAGGCACTAAATCAGAAGCAACTAGGAGAGACACCTTCTTGACCCCAGTTGGACTGACAGAGTTTATCCCCCCTGCTGGTCCTCCCCCTGACCCTGGTAGCCAAAGTGAATCTGATGAGCAGACCAACAACAGCAACCTCTGCATAGTCACATATGATGACATGGCAGGACGCCCTGATGACCACTATGCTATGCCTGCACTCCTCATCATGGTCAACACCATCACAGACACATCAGTCCAGCCTGTCCTGGACAGTTTTGTCATGACACCCATGTGCAGGATCACCACAGGGTTCTTTTCTGTGTATGAGGAACTGCTAGCCATGGACAACCATGCCTGGAACGCAGGCCACATGCCCTGGCACCCACAGAATGTCATACAGCCACTCTACAGGGTACTACTTCTTGCCAAATTGGTCAGCGCTTAAAGCGCACAAACGTCAAATTGGTCAGCGCTTTTTAGAGCAAAAAGCGCAAAAACTGCGCGCTGCGCCCACAGGGGGTTGAAGAACTGCGCGAAACGCGCAGAGGGGCTCAAAAAGGCAGAGCGTCACCTCGCTGCCGCGCGCGCTTAGGAGTACCCTGCCACTCTATGATCACTCCACTCACCTGGCCTACCTTGTATGTATACCCCACCTGTGAACCATCCTCAAGGGCATCCCTCTGATGGTCCATCTGTCTCCAGGCCGCCATGGTCAGAGCATATGCGACAGCAGCAACCACTCTGCCTTCTGCTCTCATGTCAGGACACCAGATTGCCATGTCAAATGTCCCCAGCTCATTCCTCGTGTACATTGATGACATTGTCACCCCATGGAGCCACCAAGACTACTACATGCTGATGAGATTCCTACCCACTTTCAGAGCTGATGGCTACCCCTACACTTTCGATGACTTCTTCAGAGTCATAGTCAGACGGCTCAGGACAGATGGATACTACCACTTCCCCTTCCCACCAGTCCCTGGACCGACTAGGGCCTATAGTGTATTTTCCACCTGAATAAATAAACTCCAACATCCCTCTGTTATCAACCTAGATGCCACCTCTGATTCAGACTTTGTTATACAAATTCACTCCAAATCATAGGGGGGAACAGTACTCAGCCATCTTGTCGATAACAACTTCAATAGTAAATAAGTTAAATTAGTTTATATCCCCTTACTACTTCCACAAGTACACTCCCAGTATTGCATACCGCCTCTATGTGCCCTGCAGGCTCCCTTTAGATTTCCTGCAGCTTACCTACAGCTTCCCTGCAGACTGATATCCCTGTAGCTTCCTACAGCTCCCCTTTAGATTCCCTGCAGCTACCCTGCAGCTCAAGCAGTACAGACTGATCTTGCACCTCCCCTGCAGTTTCATCATAAGCCCAGGCATCTATTATACCCTTCAGACCATAAGTTACCTATTTGCTCTGAGCCATCACATGTGCTCCATCCCCTCTAGCTCTGACCTGAATAATTTATTTTCTAGTTCTTGACTCAAGGAGACTAGTCCTCAGTCCTTATCCTTTTCCTATCTAGATATTTTCTTATGCCCCTCAGTGAACTCCAGGAATTCTTGACCACAAGAATACCTTGAGTTGGGGGGGATGTTGTAGACCGGATTATATACCGGCTACTGAGTTGCTCAGAGAAGCCAGTGTGTAGTCACTGACTGGCTCTGCACTGTGCACGTGTCCATGTCATCACGTGCACTGCCGTGCAGTACTACTGTACTGTCACCGGCTAGTGTATCATGCTCGCTCCTGCGGCATCTCGCTATCAATTTTATACTGTAATCTATCAGTTGCTACTATCTCTCAGTGTCTGCAGTCTCACACTCTTCAAGAAACTAAAGATACCGTCAGCCAGCTATGACCCCTTTATGGTAGCACAGGCAGGCCCTGGAGCCACCGTCCCTGTAGGCTACTTAGCAACCCCAAGTTCGGCTTGCTACTATCTTTCACAACGTTGCAACAACTGTGTAGCATCTACCGTGTCTCTGCCCTATCATCTACGAGAAGCAAGAATAACAAGACGCTCCACGACATCTGGGAGGGGTCTTTCGACAAATCCTCAGAAAAAGAAAGGCAATATTGCGCAAGCAAGCATTATTACTAGGGAACGGCAAATCATATGATGTTGACCAAAGACGAGTATGATATCATATGATATCATATGATATCATACAAAAAGTAGAGGATTTAATATCATATGATATGATGCCCCAGGCCAAAGTCACCTAGTCAGATCGCCGGCATCATATGATATCATATGATGACATGATATCATATGATGTTATATTGCCGATCCCTAATTATTACACCCACTTGTTACACCCGTCCCATTCCGTCACCAGTAGTCACCCTCATTGGATGGGATTTCAATGTCAACCTTTGGAAAAGCTGGATGATACCACCGGGTTTCTGTACCATGATCATTGTCTCTGGCCCTTCAGATCATCGATTTCAGTCCAATCACATCCTTGTCGCATTCAATGGCAATGAGCTGGGGGCAGGCAGCCAGATTTGAGATGTCTTTGACAGAAGTCCCCAAACAGTTGACCTCCTCCAGTTTCAAACATGCAGAGAGTGGAGATATATTAGAGACTTTTGTTCGACTGCAATCAACCTTTGCCAGCTCCACGCAGGCAGAGAGTGGGGAAAGGTCTGAGATCTTGGTTTGGCGAAGGTTCAAAGAGCGGAGATTGTTGCAGTGAGCCAAAGGAGAGAGGGAAGTTAGGGCAACGCATTGGCGGATATTTAGCTTGTCCAGGCACTGGCATGCTGACAGCGGGGAAATATCCGCAACTCTCTTCTTAGAGGAGGAGATGTCGAGAGTTTTCAAGCCAATGCATTTTGACAGCGGCGAGAGGTCAAGAAGTGGATAACTCTTCTTATTCTGGTTTGTCGCTGTCCCGCACAAAGAGAGAGTTGTGAGCGTCGTCGGCAGTCCTACCAGGCTGAGAGGTGATTTCTGGCATTGCTTCAAGTCAAGCACTTGTAGGTTGGGCAAAGTTTGAAGCAGACGCACTGGTAGGGATGAGAACTCCTGATTCTGCTTGACAGTGCCATTGAAAGCCATTTTTGTTGCTCTGGCTAGCACCAAATTGTTGAACAAGCTGCAAGACAAGCGAAGCGACAAGATCTGGTCATCTTTGATCTTTTTACCTCTCCTACTTAAGAAATAGGGATTCTGGATCAAAAGGATGTCCAAGATGCCATCAATGATTTGAGTTGGGAGATCAAGAAGTGCTGTCGTTGACAGAGCCAGGAGTAGATGGGGCAGGGGATTGCTGAGCGCTTCAGGGGAGCCTGCTGCTTCTTGTGGTGGAGCCTCGCTCATTCGTCCAGCCCTGAGCGATTGCATTCCATAGAAGTTACAATATGCAAGTGGGAATCAGTTTTATGGAACTAGTAGATTCTTCACTCTTCAGCAAAGCAGAGACAACCTGATGAAAACACGAATCTAACCTCTGGTCCTAGACGCAGACGTGGCCCAGTGTGTAGGTGTAGTGCTGGTCGGTCCTGCGGTAACTGGCCTGGTAACTGCCCATGCCCATGTCGGCAACAATTCATACTCGCACTTCCTCCTGACGCACTTTTCCCGCCTTCGAGCCGGTTAATATATTCTATCCTTGAGACCATTACAGTGCGATAATTGCGTCATATCATGGGAGATCGGGGTAGAGATGACCACCAACGAGACTCTCGACGGGATCACCATCGGGACAATAAACGCGACAGAGGCTACCATGGCGGTGGAGGAGGAGGAGGTGGAGGAGGAGGTGGAGGAGGAGGAGGGGGAGGTGGAGGAGGAGGAGGAGGAGGAGGACAGGGCAGGCAACGGGGTCCAGATCCCGAGTACCAGCGCAGCATAGTGGGGAGCGTCCAGCCTCGAAAGAGAGGTCGACAGGATGAGCCTCCTCCTGTGGATGCAAAGAATTTCCTCATTAGCGAGCTCATGAAGCTCTGTGAGCCCAAGCAGGTGAAAGCTTATTCCCTCACTCATGTCCCTGTCCCCACCAGCTCACATGCATGTTGGGCATGTGCCCATCAAAGCCCCCCTCAGATCACCTCACCTCAACTTAGACCTGGCCTCTAATATCCACGACCAGATGCTACCCCTGCTACTTAGATGCACATGCAGATGATGCCTAGACTTTACCTGAAACATCTCTTGCCATACGATTCTTTTGATTATTAAAAAAAAGATAGATGATGCCTGAGACCGCCCCTCTTACACCCATGTCCATGCTTTAAATTTAATCAGTTTACTCACCTAATTCTAGTATAGTTTTAGTACAGCGGATCTTTATTTGTGCATATTTGACCATATACGCCTTGCCTTGCCTAACCTTACTTTCAACCTGGAGATCCATGGTGCAGTGTTGATTAGACTGTCGCCTGCTACGTGCGCCGGTACATGGGCAGCAGACAAATAGGAAATGTCTTATCAACGGGAGCACTCCAGGATTCACTTATTTTTGGTTAGGCACACGTTTCATTGCTCACTGTGTGTTGTTCTGCCTATTCAAATATATTTAGAGATCGCCATAACATATGATGTTGACCAAATGCGAGCATAATATCATATGATATCATACAAACTGTATCAAATGATATCGTATATAAATGGTAACTTAGTCAGACTGTCAACATCATATGTCATCATATGCTAACATATGATGGCATGCTATCATATGCTATCATGTGATGACATGCTATCATATGCTATCATATGATGACATGACATCATATTCTATCATTTGATGGGATGATATCATTTGATATCATATTGCCGTCCCCTACATAAATGACCATTATTTTGTGACCATATATATGACTCCTATGGCTGTACATCATGATCACATTAAAGCCGCAGGCACATATGGAGACTAGTAGGGCACGAGGAAATATGTCATCATCATCATCATCATCATCATCATCATCATCATCATCATCATCATCATCATCATCATCATCATCATCATCTTACCCACCAATACCACCATCATCATCATCATCATCATCATCATCATCATCATCATCATCATCTTAACCACCAATACCACCATCATCATCATCATCATCATCATCATTATCATCATCATCATCATCATCATCATCATCATCATCATCATCATTATCAATTTGTTTCCCTCTTGATTCCCTCTTGCTTCTCAGCCTGGTGACAACAGCCACGACGATGAGATGATCGAGGCAGCAGTGTCCACCACCACCACCACCATCATCAGCATGATAATCATCATCACCACCACCACCATCATCACCACCATCACCACCACCATCGTCATCATTATCAATTTGTTTCCTTCTTGATTTCCCCTAGCTTTTCAGCCTGGTGACAACAGCCACGACGATGAGATAATTGAGGAAGCAGTGACCACCACCACCACCACCACCACCACCATCATCATCATCATCATCATCATCACCACCACCACCATCATCACCACCATCACCACCACCATCGTCATCATTATCAATTTGTTTCCCTCTTGATTTCCCCTTGCTTTTCAGCCTGGTGGCAACAGCCACGACGATGAGATGATCGAGGCAGCAGTGAAGCTTTGCAAGAGGGAAATCCATCACAAGGGTGACAGTGTAAGACACTCTTTCTTTGTTTTGGTTCTTGCTCTTATTTAGGGTTTAGGGTTAAAAATCGATCACAAGGGTGATAGTGGAAGGGACTCTTTCTTTGTTTTGGTTCTTGCTCATGTTTAGGGTTTATGGTTAAGGGTGTTGCTCGTGTCTAGGGTGATGCTTATGTTTAGGGTTGACAGCTAAGAGTGGTTCTCATGTTTAGGGTTTAGGGTTTAGGGTTAAGGGTGGTGCCCATGTTTAGGGTTTAGGGTTAAGGGTGGTGCTCATGGTTAGGGTGATGCTCGTGTGTAGTGTGAAGCTTATTTTCAGGGTTCAGGGTTAGTGGTGGTGCTCATGTCTAGTGTGATGCTCATGCTTAGAGTGATGCTTATGTTTAGGGTTTAGGGTTACTGGTGGTTCTCATGTTTAGGGTGATGCTCGTGTTTAGAGTGACTCTTATGTTTAGGGATTAGGGTTAATGGTGGTTCTCATGTTTAGGGTGATGCTCGTGTTTAAAGTGATTATTATGTTTAGGGTTTAGGGTTAATGGTGGTTCTCATGTTAAGGGTGGTGCTCGTATTTATAGTGATGCTTATGTTTAGGGTTTAGGGTACGTGGTAATGCTCATGTTGAGGGTGATGCTTGTGTTTTGAGTGATGCTTATGTTCAGGGTTTAGGGTACGTGGTGATGCCCATGTTTAGGGTGATGCTTGTGTTTAGAGTGATGCTTATGTTTAGGGTTTAGGGTACGTGGTGATCCCCCCCCCCCCCCCCCCCCCCCCCCCCCCCCCCCCCCCCCCTCCCCCCAAGAAAGCTGGTAGTAGCACACCAAAATCTACATGGAGCACCATGGTGCTATGTAAAGACACAGGCCCTTTCTTACACCTTTTTCTTACCCTTCCGCCCTCCTGTTATTTGCAGTTGCAGTTGCAGTTGCACGAGACACTGGTAAAAGCATATTTTTTCAATGGTGTTTATATCTTTCGATTTTGCTCACCGCGCTTTTGTTAACCGTGATTTTTTTAACATGTATGGGGAAAACACCACACCTGCTGTGTGCAAGTCTACCCATTCATGGAGCTGCCACCCTCCTGTTGTGTGTACTATTGCATGACACACTGGTCAAAGCATTTTTCTCAATGATGTTTATAGCTTTCAATTTTGCTTACCTTGATTTTGCCGCCTGTTACCTGACTAACCACACCTGCTGTGTGTAAGTCACCCATTCTTCGAGCCGCCACCCTCCTGTTGTGTGTGCAGTTGCATGAGACCCTGGTGGACTGCGCAGTGGAGATGTCAACCAAGACACCTCACTATGCCCTTCTCACTGGTGAGTGTGGCTGCCCGTTGGTGGTGGGTGGGTGTATGGGTAGTGGTTGGGTGGTGGGTAAGTGTGGCTGCCTGTTGGTGGGTGATGGATGTATGGGTTGTGGTTGGTTGGTTGGTAGGTGGGTGGATGTATGTGTGAGTGGTTGCTGCCTGTTGGTGGGTGATGGATGTATGGGTAGTGGTTGGTTGGTTGGTAGGCGGGTGGATGTATGTGTGAGTGGTTGCTGCCTGTTGGTGGGTGATGGATGTATGGGTCGTGGTTGGTTGGTTGGTAGGTGGGTGGATGTATGTGTGAGTGGTTGCTGCCTGTTGGTGGGTGATGGATGTATGGGTCGTGGGTGGTTGGTTGGTAGTTGGGTGGATGTATGGGTGAGTGGTTGCTGCCTGTTGGTGGGTGATGGATGTATGGGTCGTGGTTGGTTGGTGGTGTTGGTGTTGGTGGTGTATGGTGCACAGGTGAGTGTTGCTGCCCGTTGGTGGGTGATGGATGTATGGGTAGTGTGTGGGTGTGTATAAGAGTGGTGTATGGTGCACAGGTGGATGGGTGGATGGGTGGTGTATGGTGTACATGTGAGAGTTTCTGCCCGTTGGTGGTTGATGGATGTATAGGTAGCGGGTGGTGCACGGGTGGTTGGTTGGTGGTTGAGTGGGTGAGTGTATGAGTGGTGGGTGGGTGTATGGTGTACAGGTGGGTTTGTAGGGTGGGTGTATGGTATACAGGTGGCTTGGTGGGTGTGTGGGTGTGTGGGTGGTGGGTGGGTACACACAGACACAGACCCACCCACCCACCCACTCACCCACCCCGCAGGCCTTCTAAACGTGGACGATAATGAATTCGTTGCTTCGCTGGTAGAGCACGCCAAAGACGAATTCAACCACACACACATATACATACACACACAAACCAAGACCCCCCCCCCCCCCCCCCCCCCCCTCCCACCCACACAACACACCCCACCCCACCCCACCCCACCCACCTCACCCGCAGGTCTACTCAACGTGGACGAGAATGAATTCGTTGCATCGCTGGTCGAGCGCGCAAACGACGAATTCAACCGCGCGCTTGCGTCAGGTCAACGGGACAGGGCCCGCCTCCTGTTGAGATTCTTTGCCGCCCTGGCAGATGTCAAAGTGCTCCACCCATCGAGCGTGATCTCTCTCATGGACTCCCTAGTAGAGGCCGCCTCCTGCTGTGCTGCGGACGCATCCGACAAGTCGGGGCATACCTGGCAGCCTTGGACAGACTTCTTGGTGTACATCGTGGTGGCGGCACTACCATGGGCGGGTGCGGAGCTGGCAGAGAGCAGCCCTACTGAGATGGCGCGACTGATGGAGAGCGTGGACAGTTACATGGTACGTTTAGGGGAGGGAGGGGTAGGTGTGTGCGTGTGTGCGTGCGTGTGTGTTGGTGTGTGTGTTGACAGTTACATGGTACGCTTAGGGGAGGGAGGGGTAGGTGTGTCTGCGTGCGTGTGTGTCTGTGCGTGCTTGTGTGTGTTGACAGTTACATGGTGCGCTTAGGGGAGGGAGGGGTAGGTGTGTGTGTGTGTGTGTGCGCCTGCGAGTGCGTGCACGTGTCTGTGTGCGTGCTTGTGTGTGTGTTGACACTTACATGGTACGTCTAGGGGAGGGAGGGGTAGGCGTGTGCGTGTGTGCGCATGCGAGTGCGTGCGTGTGTCTGTGTGCGAGCTTGTGTGAGTGTGTGCATGTGTCTGTGTGTGCGTGTGTGTTGACAGTTACATAGTGCGCCCAGGGGAGGGAGGGGTATGTGTGTGCGTGTGTGCGTGCGTGTGTGTTGGTGTGTGTGTTGACAGTTACATGGTACGCTTAGGGGAGGGAGGGGTAGGTGTGTCCTTGTGCGTGTGTGTCTGTGCGTGCTTGTGTGTGTTGACAGTTACATGGTACGCTTAGGGGAGGGAGGGGTAGGTGTGTGTGTGCGCATGCGAATGCGTGCACGTGTCTGTGTGCGTGCTTGTGTGTGTGTTGACAGTTACATGGTACGCCTAGGGGAGGGAGGGGTAGGTGTGTGCGTGTGTGCGCATGCGAGTGCGTGCGTGTGTCTGTGTGCGTGCGTGCGTGTGTCTGTGTGTGTGTTGACAGTTGCATGGTAAGCTTAGGGGAGGGAGGGATAGGTGTGTATGTGTGTGTTTGCATGTGTCTGTGTGTGCATGTGTGTTGACAGTTACATAGTGCGCCTAGGGGTGGGAGGGGTAGGTGTGTGTGTGTTTGCTTGTGTGTGTGTTGTCAGTTACATAGTGCGCCTAGGGGAGGGAGGGGTAGGTGTGTGTGTGTGCTTGTGTGTGTGTTGTCAGTTACATAGTGCGCCTAGGGGAGGAAGGGGTAGGTGTGTGTGTGTGTGTGTGTGTGCGCTTGTGTGTGTGTTGACAGTTACATAGTGCGCCTAGGGGAGGGAGGGGTGTGTGTGCGTGTGCTTGTGTGTGTGCTTGTGTCTGTGTGTTGACAGTTACATAGTGCGCCTAGGGGAGGAAGGGGTAGGTGTGTGTGCGTGTGTGTGCATGTGTCTGTGTGTGCTTGTGTGTGTGTGTTGTCAGTTACATAGTGCGCCTAGGGGAGGGAGGGATAGATGTGTGCGTGTGCGTGTGTTTTGTGCATGTGTCTGTGTGTGTGTTGACAGTTACATAGTGCGCCTAGGGGAGGTAGGGGTAAGTGTGCGTCTGTGTTCACATTCACATGGTACGCCGAGGTGAGGGAGGGGTAGTTGTGTGTTTGCGTGTGTGTGTGTTAACAGTTCCACGGCATGTCTAGGGGAGGGAGGGGTAGGTGTGTGTGCATGTATGTGTTTTGACAGTTACATGGTACGTTTAGGGGAGAGAGGGGTAGGTGTGTGTGTTTGTGTGTGTGCTTGTGTGTGTGTGTTGACAGTTACATAGTGCGCCTAGGGGAGGAAGGGGTAGGTGTGTGTGTGCGTGTGTGTGCATGAGTCTGTGTGTGTGCTTGTATGTGTGTGTTGTCAGTTACATAGTGCGCCTAGGGGAGGGATGGGTAGGTGTGTGCGTGTGCGTGTGTTCTGTGCGTGTGTGTGTGTGTGTTGACAGTTACATAGTGCACCTAGGGGAGGAAGGGGTAGGTGTGTGTGCGTGTGTGTGCATGTGTCTGAGTGTGTGCTTGTGTGTGTGTTGTCAGTTACATAGTGCGCCTAGGGGAGGGATGGGTAGGTGTGTGCGTGTGTTTGGTGCATGTGTCTGTGTGTGTTGACAGTTACACGGTATGTCTAGGGGAGGTAGGGGTAGGTGTGCGTGTGTTCACAGTCACATGGTACGCCTAGGGGAGGGAGGGGTAGGTGTGTGTTTGTGTGTTGACAGTTACACGATATGTTTAGGGGAAGGAGGGGTAGGTGTGTGTGTGCATGCATGTGTTTTGACAGTTACATGGTACGCCTAGGGGAGGGAGGGGTAGGTGTGTGTGTTTTGACAGTTACACGGTATGCCTGGGGGAGGTAGGGGTAGGTGTGTGTGTGCATGTATGTGTTTTGTCAGTTACATGGTACGCCTAGGGGAGGGAGGGGTACGTGTGTGTGCGTGTATGTGTGAGTGTGCGTGTGTGTGAGCGTGTGTGTACTGTCACATTTGACAGGCTTTGTATATGGCTAGTCTGCTGCCTGTGTGCTAGGCTTGGGGGAGGGAGCTCCTTGCTGCTTGTGTCTTCAACCACCCACTCCTACATTTATTGACTGCCCAATATACTATCCCTTTCTCACTTGACAGACGATGTATGTGGCTAGTGGCTATGTATGTGGTTAGTGGCTATGCATGCGTGCTAGGCTTATTAACTGGTCGTTGTACTATCTCTCCCACGCTTGACAGACTATGTATGTGGTTAGTTTGGTGCCTGTGTGTGTGTTTGTGTGTGTGTGTGTGAGTGTGTGTGTGTGCGCCTGTGTGTGCCTGTGTGTGTGCCTGTGTGTGTGTGTGCCTGTGTGTGTGTGCCTGTGTGTGTGTGTGTGTGGCGCCTGTGTGTGTGCCTGTGTGTGTGTGCCTGTGTGTGTGTGTGCCTGTGTGTGTGTGCCTGTGTGTGTGCGTCTGTGTGTGTGCCTGTGTGTGTCTGTGTGTGTGTGTGTGTGCCTGTGTTGTGTCTGTGTGCCTGTGTGTGTGTGTGCCTGTTGTGTTGTGCTGTGTGTGTGTGCCTGGTGTGTGTGCTGTGTGTGTGTGTGTGCGTCTGTGTGTGTGCCTGTGTGTGTGTGTGTGTGTGTGTGTGCCTGTGTGTGTGTGTGAGTGTGTGTGTGTGCGCCTGTGTGTGCCTGTGTGTGTGCGCCTGTGTGTGTGCCTGTGTGGGTGTGCCTGTGTGTGTGCGTCTGTGTGTGTGCCTGTGTGTGTCTGTGTGTGTGTGTGTGTGTGTGCCTGTTTGTGTGTGTGTGCCTGTGTGTGTGCCTGTGTGTGTCTGTGTGTGTGTGCCTGTTTGTGTGTGTGTGCCTGTGTGTGTGTGTGTGTGTGTGTGCGCCTAGGTGCTTCAAACACCCACTCCTACACTCCTACACTTATTGACTGACCGCTGTATCTCTCACACACTTGACATACTATGTACATGGTCAGTTTGGTGCCTGTGTGTGCTTGTGTGTGTGCGCCTAGGTGCTTCAAACACCCACTCCTACACTCCTACACTTATTAACTGACTGCTGTACTATCTCTCACACACTTGACAGACTATGTACATGGTCAGTTTGGTGCCTGTGTGTGCTTGTGTGTGTGCGCCTAGGTGCTTCAAACACCCACTCCTACACTCCTACACTTATTGACTGACTGCTGTACTATCTCTCACACACTTGACAGACTACCCGCCCAATGATTACAAGTAGCGATTCAAGGCCGTTGTATGCTGCTGTCAAAGAAGGTGACCCAGCTTCGCAGTGAGTGATCTTTTTAACGAGATTTTGTGTTTTATAGTATTATGTGTTATTATTATTAGTAGTAGTAGTAGTAGTAGTAGTAGTAGTAGTAGTAGTAGTAGTAGTAGTAGTGGTAGTAGCAGCAGTAGCAGTGTTATTTTTGAAGTATAAAATGTATTAGAGGATTACTATTATTATTATTATTATTAGAAGTAGTGTTATTGTTCATTAGTTATGTTTTTGAAGCATTGAGGTCTGTCTTTAGGCTTATTCTCAGCAGCTGTCAAAGCAACACAGCATCGCAATAAGTGCTCCTTTTCAAGAGATTTCGTGTTTTAGTATGCGTCATTATTATTATTATTATTGTTATTATTATTAGTAGGGGGCGGCAAATAGATCGATATTGCCCCGATGTATAGATCTATATATATCTTTATATAGCAATATATATCTATATCTGGTATATCGGTACCTCAAGGAGGCCTCTGAAAAATCTGGGATTTATTTTACATGTAGTCTGCATCATATTAAGGTGCCTTATACCTTCAAAAAAAATACAGGAATTATTTTTAGTTCAGTAATCACTTGTGAAGCTCGCTGCCGGCGCTGTCACACACTAGACGGTCACGATATAGCCTCCGAGCCAACCCAGGCAAAGTCCCCCCTACCCCCATCAGCAGTTCATCACCATCAGCAGTTCAGCATACATCAGGTTCCTAGAAAAGTCTATAAACTGTCTAATTTGTGCAGCCTCCAGGCAGCTCCCCTGGTTGGTCATTCAGCCAAAATTAACGCAAGCTAGTTCACAGGGAGCTGCCTAGAAGCTGCTACTGGTTTTTATCCTCCATCATCAGTTCATCACCATCAGCAGTTCAGCATACATCAGGTTCCTAGAAAAGTCTTCAAACTGTGTAATTTGTGCAGCTTCTAGGCAGCTCCCTGTGAACTAGCTTGCGCCCCTTACTGGCAACGTGAACTTCGTGATCAGCCCACTAGCTGCGACCCCAAGCTTGAGCCCAGGCTGCCGACCTTTTTGTTGGCGAGTGTTCTTTGACGGGCTGTCCAGGTGCTGACCTTTTTGTTGGCTAGTGTTCTTTGACGGGCTGTCCAGGTCCAGTTCCACAACGCAGCCGGCTTCGTTCGTTGAGCCCTCCTTGCACGCCTTCATGTGTGCATTCGTTGAGTTGCTAATGTTGTTGGGACTGACGCCAATGGCACAAGCGTGGCAAAACAACAGGCAAGGTCCACCTTCTTCAATACGCGCATCGAAGTTTGCTCTCCAGCTATAAGCCATTGGGGCTTTCCCGAGAATGGCCAAGACGGCTGCGAGCGACTCCCGATCGCTCTTGTAACTTTGTAGGCCGGATTCATTCAGAAGGCTATTCGATTTCATTTGGAACAGGGCGAAGAAGGCAAATAGGAGGAGCGAGGAGCAGTTCGACGGCTGAAACGGCTCATGTAGATATATATAGATATATCGGGACCGGGGGGGGCGTCGGACAAGGGATATCGATAGATCTATCGGCTTTGCGAATATAGATATATATAGATATATATAGACCAATAGATCTATATAGATCTATCGGTCTTTGCCGCTCCCTAATTATTATTATTATTATTATTATTATTATTATTATTATTATTATTATTATTGGTAGTAGTAGTAGTAGTAGCAGTAGTAGTAGTAGTAGTAGTAGTAGTAGCAATAGTGGTGTTATTATTATTATTATTATTATGTTATTATTATTATTATCATTATTATTATTATTATTATTATTAGCTGTGTTATTATTCTAAAAATACATTTATTATAAGCAGTGATGCCGGTCTTCAAGCTTCTTCTCAGCAGCTGCCAAAGAAGGGGACCCAGCTTCACAGTAAATGCTCCTTTTAACGAGATTTCGTGTTTTTGGCGGAGCCCCCCCTTCTTGGGAGGCGGGAGCCCCCAGGGTCACCCATGTGTCCGTCTGTCCGTCCGACCGACCGACCGACATTTTTTTAGCCTTGCATGTCAGCCAACTGTCTCATAACTAACTGGCTTCCGTTGTCAACACACCCAATTTCTCGCGTTGCTTGGGACGCTGCATAGGACTTTTAGTATGGGTTATTATGTTATCATAGTATCATCTCATTAGCTCTGAGGTCTGGCTGGCTAGTGCTGCCACCTCACACACACACACACACACACACACACACACACACACACACACAGCCCCCCCCCCCCCTCCCCCGCCCCCCGCCCTCAGGTCAGACAGTGGTGGTGCTGCCTTCCTCCCGGAGTTGTGGGCTGCTGTGCGTGAGCTGGCATCTTCTGAAACCCCGTGGAAGGTGGCTTCCATACCATCCGTAGCCGCCAGCTTTGAGGTTAGGCTGGCTAGTGCTGCCACCTCACACGAGCTGCCACACATCATGATTCCCCAACACCCCCCTCTGCCACCGGGCACAGAAGGCTCTATGTCACCCGCCATCTTTGCTGCCACATTGAGAAAGGTGAGCTCACAATTATGATACCCCAACACCCCCATCTGCCACCGCGCACAGGCACAGGCACAGAAAGATCCTTGTCACCCGCCATCTTCGCTGCCACCTTGAGAAAGGTGCGCTCACAATGATTCGCTACTAGCCACCTTGAGAAAGGTGAGCTCACAATGATTCGCTACTAGCCACCTTGAGAAAGGTGAGCTCACAATTATGATTCCCCAACGCCCCCTCTGCTACCAGGCACAGGCACAGAAAGCTCCGTGTCACCCGCCATCTTCGCTGCCACCTTGAGAAAGGTGCGCTCACAATGATTCGCTACTAGCCACCTTAAGAAAGGTGAGCTCACAATTATGATTCCCCAACGCCCCCTCTGCTACCAGGCACAGGCACAGAAAGCTCCATGTTACCCGCCATCTTTGCTGCCACCTTGAGAAAGGTGCGCTCACAATGATTCGCTACTAGCCACCTTGAGAAAGGTGAGCTCACAATTATGATTCCCCAACACCCCCTCTGCTACCAGGCACAGGCACAGAAAGCTTCATGTCACCCGCCATCTTCGCTGCCACCTTGAGAAAGGTGCGCTCACAATGATTCGCTACTAGCCACCTTAAGAAAGGTGAGCTCACAATTATTCGCTACTAGCCACCTTGAGAAAGGTGAGCTCACAATTATGATTCCCCAACGCCCCCTCTGCTACCAGGCACAGGCACAGAAAGCTCCGTGTTACCCGCCATCTTTGCTGCCACCTTGAGAAAGGTGGGCTCACAATGATTCGCTACTAGCCACCTTAAGAAAGGTGAGCTCACAATTATGATTCCCCAACGCCCCCTCAGCTACCAGGCACAGGCACAGAAAGCTCCATGTCACCCGCCATCTTCGCTGCCACCTTGAGAAAGGTGAGCTAACAATGATTCGCTACTAGCCACCTTGGGAAAGGTGGGCTCACAATTATTCGCTACTAGCCACCTTAAGAAAGGTGAGCTCACAATGATTCGCTACTAGCCACCTTGAGAAAGGTGAGCTCACAATTATGATTCCCCAACGCCCCCTCTGCTACCAGGCACAGGCACAGAAAGCTCCGTGTTACCCGCCATCTTTGCTGCCACCTTGAGAAAGGTGCGCTCACAATGATTCGCTACTAGCCACCTTGAGAAAGGTGCGCTCACAAAGATTCGCTACTAGCCACCTTGAGAAAGGTGAGCTCACAATTATGATTCCCCAACGCCCCCTCAGCTACCAGGCACAGGCACAGAAAGCTCCATGTCACCCGCCATCTTCGCTGCCACCTTGAGAAAGGTGAGCTAACAATGATTCGCTACTAGCCACCTTAAGAAAGGTGGGCTCACAATTATTCGCTACTAGCCACCTTAAGAAAGGTGAGCTCACCATTATTCGCTACTAGCCACCTTATAGATTATGGAAGGTAGATTATACTTGAATATGTATCACCGACCAAGACGACCCCTCCCCCCCCCCCCCCCCCCCCCCCCCCCCCCCACCCCCCCCCCCCCCCCCCCCCCCCCCCCCCCACACCCCCACACGACCCACCCACACACGCACACACGCACACACCTGCAACTGCACCCACACCCACCCACCCACTCGCCCACTGCACACCTGCAGCACACCAACACCCACACCTTGCTCCAATGTGTGTGCTGTGTAGGTGTATCCCCCCTGTGACGGCATCCGTCTGCTAGACCGCAAACAAAAATGAAAAAAACAGGACCACACCCACACCCACACCCACACCCACACCCACACCTTGCTCCAATGTGTGTGCTGTGTAGGTGTATCCCCCCCATGGCGGCATCCGTCTGCTAGACCGCAAGCAAAAATGAAAAAAACAGGACCACACCCACACCCACACCCACACCTTGCTCCAATGTGTGTGCTGTGTGGGTGTATCCCCCCCGTGGTGGCATCCGTCTGCTAGACCGCAAAAAAAAAGGATTAAAAAAAAAAGGTGCACCCAACCCCCTCCCATCCCCACCTTGCTCCATTGTGTAGGTGTATCCCCCCCGTGGTGGTATCCGTCTGCTAGACTGCAAAGAAAAGGGATTTACAACACAACAAAACTGCACCCCACCCCCACCCATCCTCACCTTGCTCCATTGTGTAGGTGTACCCCCCCCGCGGTGGCATCCGTCTGCTAGACCGCAAACAAAAATGAAAAAAAAGGACCACGCTCACACCCCCACCCACACCCACACCTTGCTCCAATGTGTGTGCTGTGTAGGTGTATCCCCCCCGTGGCGGCATCCGTCTGCTAGACCGCAAACATACGGAGCAGGAGCGGCCTGCCATAGAACGCTTTGTGGCTGAAGAGTACATCTTGGACACCCTGGCAGTGTTTGATGGGCACAGGTAAGGCTGCAGTACAAGTGTTTTAAATTATAATTTATTATATATATGTATAATAATATACCAATCATTACTTAATAATAATTTAATAATAATAATAATTTTGATAGTAATAATAATAATATGGTGGTAGATGAGTATATCTTGGACACCCTGGCAGTATTTGATGGATACAGGTAAGGCTGCAGTATTTGTGTATAAATCATTTAATGATAAATATAATACTAAACTAATAATACTATTGTGGCCCCTGCAACCCCCCCACCCCCCACCCCACTCACCCCACCTCTGTCCTCTCCCCCCCCCCCCCACCCACACCCACCCCCACCTCTGCTCCACCCCACCCCCACCCCCCACCCCACCCCACCCACCTGCAACTGCTTCAGGGTGGACTGTGCCCGCCGTCTTGTGTACCGCCTCCCCCTGCCCTGGGAGCACCGCAACCTGTTGGCCGAAGTGCTCTTCAGCCAGATGATGACCCTCCCCACCCCAAAGCTGGAGCACATGGCCTACGGAACCATCATGGTCGACCTCTGCAAATTCACCCACTTCGAATTCCCCAAGGCCCTCTCCGCCTGCGTGCGGGAGCTCTTCTCCCGCATGGCTGGCCTGGAGCCTGAGCTGCGCAGCCGTCTAGTGGAGTGGCTCTCCTACCACCTGTCCAATTTCGAATACCAATGGCCCTGGGAGCGATGGGCGTGGGTGGTGGCCGAACCGGCTTGCAACCCGCAGAGACAGTTCTGCTCGGAGCTGCTTGCTCGCCTCATCCGCCTCTCCTACTGGGAGCGTGTGCACCAGCTACTGCCTGAGAAGTTCCAGGAGCTGCTGGGGCCTGCCCCTGACATCCCCATGCCCCAAGGGCTAAAGCCACCAGCTGAGCCTGAGGCTGAAGAGGCCACTGGTAAGCCTTTTGTTTTTTTTGTCTGTTTGCAAACCAGCCTTTCCTACTGGGAGCGTGTGTACCAGCTACTGCCTGAGAAGTTCCAGGAGCTGCTGGGGCCTGCCCCTGATATCCCCATGCCCCAAGGGCCAAAGCCACCAGCAGAGGCTGAGGCTGAAGAGGCCACTGGTAAGCTGATGGAGATTTGTAGGGAAATAATAAAAACTTGTTGGATTTAATTCATTCTCGCCTCATCCGCCTCTCCTACTGGGAGCGTGTGCACTGCCCGAGATGTTTCAGGAGCTACTGCCCAAGATGTTTCAGGAGCTGTTGGGGACTGCCCCTGATATCCAGGGATATTTTTTCTGGAATATATTCCGATCGGAATACGAGACCCCGTTTGGGCCAAAATTGCCGGAATATGAAACCTAAAATATTCGTCACCGCACCTCACATCAACTCAGATCATATTCATCACCGCACCTCAACTCAACTCACCGCAACTGCAGATGCTGCCGCTGGTGATGCCGCTGCCCAAGCTGGTGACGCAGACACAGAGATGCAAGAGACCGACAAGCCAGCTGAGGACGTCAACAAGGAGGCCAAGGAGGCAGAGGCAGCTGGAGCCGGTGGAAATGAAGAGGAGGCGGGGGACACGACAGGTAGGCAGGGGGCGGGGGACACGACAGGTAGGCAGAAAGCGGGGGACACGACAGGTAGGCAGGAGGCGGGGGACACGACAGGTAGGCAGGAGGCGGGGGACACGACAGGTAGGCAGGAGGTGGGGGACACGACAGCTAGGCAGGGGGCGGGGGACACGACAGGTAGGCAGGAGGTGGGGGACACGACAGCTAGGCAGGAGGCGGGGGACACGACAGGTAGGCAGGGGGCAGGGGACACGACAGGGGGGCGGGCAGGGGACACGACAGGTGGGCAGGGGACGCGACAGTTGGGCTGGCGGGGGCAAGACAGGTGGGCGGGTGGGGGACATGACAGGTGGGCGGGTGGGGGACGCGACAGGTGGGCAGGCAGGGGCACAACAGGTGGGCGGGCAGGGGGATACGACAGGTGGTTGGGCGGGGGGCATGACAGGCAGGAGGGGGGTACGACAGGTGGGCTGCCAGGTTGTTCTGGGGGACTCTAGAATCTGCATCATGAGATGCAACCGGTTTCAAAATCAAAATTGTCCTGGGGACCAGAGATATTTTAAAAGAGAGGAAAAGCGTCTTTTGTAGCACCATGGTGCTCCTAGTAGCCGATTTAGTGCTACTAGCTGCCACCACACACACCACACCACACCACACAGCCCACCTCCAAGTTGCCTGATGACCCCTCCCCCAGTTTAGCCTCACGGCCCACCACACCACACGGCCCACCACAAACACCACACCACACACACCGCACCACATGGCCCACCACACCTCACCACACACACCACACGACACGACACGGCCCACCACACACACCACACCGCACCACAATGTATACTGCGCAGCCATGGATGCCGGCGATGCCCCCACAGTTTAGACTCACAGCCCATCACACCACACGGCCCGCCTTCAAGTTGCCTGATAACTCCTCCCCCAGTTTAGCCTCACGGCCCACCAAACCACACGGCCCACCACACACACTGGACCACACAGCCCACCTTCAAGTTGCCTGATGACCCCTCCCCCAGTTTAGCCTTACGACCCACCACACACACAGCCCACCACACACACCACACCACACGGCCCACCTTCAAGCTGCCTGATAACTCCTCCCCCGGTTTAGCCTCACGCCCCACCACACCACACGGCCCACCACACACACCACACCACATCGCCCACCACACACCGCACCACAAAGTTTACTGCGTAGCCATGGATGCGGGTGATGCCCCCACAGTTTAATCTCACGGCCCATCACACCACACGGCCCACCTTGAAGTTGCCTGATAACTCCTCCCCCGGTTTAGCCTCACGGCCCGCCACACCACACGGCTTACCACACACACTGGACCACACAGCCCACCTTCAAGTTGCCTGATAACTCCTCCCCCGTTTTAGCCTCACGCCCCACCACACCACACGGCCCACCACACACACCACACCACATCGCCCACCACACACCGCACCACAATGTTTACTGCGTAGCCATGGATGCGGGTGATGCCCCCACAATTTAATCTCACGGCCCATCACACCACACGGCCCACCTTGAAGTTGCCTGATAACTCCTCCCCCGGTTTAGCTTCACGGCCCGCCACACCACACGGCTTACCACACACACCGGACCAAACAGCCCACCTTCAAGTTGCCTGATGACCCCTCCCCCGGTTTAGCCTCACGGCCTACCACACACAACACCACACCCACCACACCACACCACACCACATGGCCCACCACACACCATACCACAATGTATACTGCGTAGCCATGGATGCGGGTGATGCCCCCACAGAGGCACCACAAGCGGGAGTGAAGAAGGTGGAGGAGGCTGAAGTGGTTGACACTGTGGACAGGCTGGCAGATGAGCTGGCAGATGAGCTGTTGGCAGTAGTACGGAGCAAGGCCACTACCGATGAGATCATTACCTGGCTGCACACACGAGGCGTGGATGCAAAACTGGGGGGAGGGCCATCAGGAAAATTGAAGGTGGGCGCATGTTTGTGTGTGTGTGTGTGTGTGCGCGTGTGTTTGCAGTCTAGCCAGTGAAGGCGTAATCAAATAGGCTAAATATACTTGACATAGGGTTGACATTGGCGACACGCTGGCAGATGAGCTGGCAGACAGGCTGGCAGGTGAGCTGTTGGCAGCGGTATGGAGCAAGACCACGTCTGATGAGATCATTAGCTGGCTGCACCAAGGAGGCGTAGATGCAGAACCAGGGGGGGGGGGGGGGGGGGGGGGGGGGGGGGGGGGCATCAGGCAACTTGTGGTGTGCGTATGGTTCTTGTCTCACCCCCAACCCACAGCCCCTCACCCCCGACCGACTTCTCTGTGCCCTTCACCCCCAACCCCCCAACCAGGTTGTTATGCGCTGCCTACTAGCAGCAGGCTCTAAGTCGCCCACCCACTTGTCAGTGGTCCCTAATCCCCAACCCACAGCCCCCCCCCCCCCCCCCCCCCCCCCCCCCCCCCCCCCCAACTCACAGCTCCCAACCCACAGCCTCTCACCCTACCCATCCCAACATTTGGACAGGTCTTTATGCGCTGCCTACTAGCAGCAGGCTCTAAGTCGCCCACCCACTTGTCAGTGGTCCCTAATCCCCAACCCACAGCCCCCCCCCCCCAACTCACAGCTCCCAACCCACAGCCTCTCACCCTACTCATCCCAACATTTGGACAGGTCTTTATGCGCTGCCTACTAGCAGCAGGCTCTAAGTCGCCCACCCACTTGTCGGTGGCCCCCAACCCACAGCATCTTACCCCCAGCCCACAGCCCCTCACCATCAACCCCAAACCCCCCAACCTTTGGATATGTCGTTATGCGCTGCCTACTAGCAGCAGGCTCAAAGTCGCCCACCCACTTGTTAGTGACCCCTAATCCCCCCCCCCCCCCCCCCCCCCCCCCCCCCCCCCCAAACTCACAGTCCCTCACCCCCAACCCTCAACCAGGTTGTATGCGCTGCCTTCTTGTGGCAGGCTCCAAGTCGCCCACCCACTTGTTGGTGGCTTGAACTCACAGCCCCTCACCATCAACCCCCACCCACCCCAACCAGGTTATGCGCTGCCTATTAGCAGCAGGCTCAAAGTCGCCCACCCACTTGTCGGTGGCCCCCAACCCACAGCCCCTCACAATCAACCCCCACCCCCCCAACCAGGTCGTTATGCACTGCCTACTAGCAGCAGGCTCAAAGTCGCCCACCCACTTGTCGGTGGCCCTGGAGCGTTACACAGACGTGATGCAGGGCACCAGGCTCCTAATCGCCCACCCACTTTTCAGTGGACCCCAACCCACAGCCCCCCCACCCCAACCCCCACCCCCCCCAACCAGGTTATGCGCTGCCTACAAGCAGCAGGCTCCAAGTCGCCCACCCACTTGTCGGTCGCCCTTGAGCGTTACGCAGACGTGATGCAGGACTGCATCGAGGCCAGCAAGGCTGACGGGCAGCAGGCTCCTAATCGCCCACCCACTTTTCAGTGGACCCCAACCCACAGCCCCTCACCCCCAACACACAGCCCCTCACCCCCAACACACAGTCTCTCACCCCCACCCCCAAAACCAGGTGGTTATGCGCTGCCTGCTTGAGGCAGGCTCCAAGTCGCCCACCCACTTTTCAGTGGACCCCAACCCACAGCCTCTCACCCCCAACCCACAGTCCCTCACCCCCACCCCCAAAACCAGGTGGTTATGCGCTGCCTGCTTGTGGCAGGCTCCAAGTCGCCAACCCACTTGTCGGTGGCCCTGGAGCGTTACGCAGACGTCATGCGGGACTGCATCGAAGCCAGCGGGTCTGACGGGCAGCAGGTACTGCTGAGCGAAACTGCTCGCTTCTACCAGCAGCTGCCCCAGAAGATTTTGATGGTGGTGGATAGGTTGATGGAGCTCAAGATTCTGCAGGCTACAGCAGTTTCGAAGGTGAGACAAAAATGTGATAGACAAATAAATACGAATGCATACTGATTCTGCAGGCTAAGGCAGTTTCGAAGGTGAGGCACAAACATAAATACAAATAGAAAAAGGAGTTCAAATATGACTGCTCGCTTCTACCAGCAGCTCCCCCAGAAGATTCTGATGGTGGTGGATAGGTTGATGGAGCTCAAGATTCTGCAGGCTACGGCAGTTTCGAAGGTGGGGAACAAATATAAATAGAAAAATAAATACAAATAGAAAAATAATTACAAATATAAAATATAAATAGAAATAGAAAAATAAATACAAATAGAAAAATAAATACAAATAAAAAAATACAAATAAAAAAATAAATACAAATAGAAAAATAAATACAAATAGAAATACTCATAGAATCGGGATAGAATACAAAGATAAATAGAAAAATAAATACACATATCTCAATAGGTGCCTAAGTCAGACCCCGAGTGATACAGATGGATTGAGCCTATGCCCTGAAGTCAAAACAAAAAAGTTTTTTGCCAATAAGTTGCCCAACCACTTTTAGTTCAACATATAAACACTCGGATTTGGGTTTTCTCAAATGGTGGGAACCAGGTCATGTGAAACATGCTAATTTGTTACTATGGGGTTCCCTAAGTCGGTACGGGTTTTACGCATGAAGTGATACGGAGCCTATTGCGACCGAAACAAGCCATTTAAAAAGAACACTGGGTACAAATTTTGTGTAACGTCTGTCCCTGCCAGTAGTTATTACAGAAGGTCTTGGAAGGCACTACACAGGCAGTACAGTTGAGTGCGGACCCCAAAAACACTGATTATTTACATTTCGCGGGTGTTCTAGTCTAGGTCAGAGCTGCACAGCCTCAATTGAAACATTTTGGGCCTCAGGTTTGCTCTATCTTAGATATAGCGTAGAGAACAACTTTTTTTTTTAAGATTCAAAATTCAAAAAATTCAAATATTTTGAAATAAATAAAAATAAAAAACTTTTTTTTATTTATCTTCAAACATCCACTTCTGAACTCAGTTTTTGTTTTGGAGTGGATCATTGAAAACACACCCTAATCCTGGGCCATGGTGTGGTAGGCCACTGGGAGGTGAAATCTTGAGATGCACAGCTATTTCAGTAGATTCCTAGGCCAAGGCTGAAACGCAGCCTCCGACCTTGTATTAGAGGTTCGATAAGCCTTTCTTCCCGAAGTACCTTTCTTCAGAATAGCTCGCGCGGCCTCGTATAAATGATGCAAAGTGGATTTGTATAACTAATTATCGCACATCTGATGTACTGCCACCGGCCTGCCGAACAAGGCTGCTCGCGACCAGATGCAAATGCGGACGAAAAGTAGCCGCGCGCATAGCTGACACCTTTGCGTAGAATATGAGCCAGGCAGAATTTGATTCCGAGCAGTTTGGGTCATGTACGGCTCTGTATCATATTCTTGTATCGACTTAGGGGCGTTTTCGGACTTAGGCACCTATGGAGATATAAATACTCGTAGAATACAAAGATAAATAGAAATCAGATACAAATATAAATACAAATAGAAAATAAATACAAATATAAATACAAATAGAAAATAAATACAAATGTAAATACAAATAGAAAATAAATACAAATATAAATACAAATAGAAAATAAATACAAATATAAATACAAATAGAAAATAAATACGAATATAAATACAAATAGAAAATAAATACAAATAGAAATACAAATAGAAAATAAGTACAAATATAAATACTCATAGAATACGAAGATAAATAGAAAAATAATACAAATACAAATAGTAATAGAACTACAAATACTATGAGAAAAATAAAATTAAAATGAGTATGCAAATAAAATTAAATAAAATTAAAATAAAATAATAGTACACAAATAAAATAAAATAAAATAAAATTAAAATGAGTATACAAATAAATGAACTTTTCACCCTGAACCTGCAAAATGCTCAACCGATAACTTATCCAACCGCCCCGTCAGTGGGTGTTCAGTTGTGGGCCTGCCATGCGGCTCTGCGGCCCCCTCCTCTGACCTACACCTACACACACACACCTACACACACACACACACACACACACACACACGCACACCTATACACACAAACCTACGCCCGCCCACACCTACACAACCCACCCACATCTACGCCCACCCACACCTACACCCACACCCACACCCACACCACCAGCCCCTCCCCTGCAGTGGGTGTTCAGTGAGGGCCTGCCATGCGGCTCCGCTGCTCCCTCCTCTGACCCACACCTACACACATTCCACCAACCCACCCACACCTACACACACCTACACTTCAAACCCACCCACCCACACCAACCCCTCCCCGCCCCTCCTCTGCAGTGGGTGTTCAGCGAGGGCCTGCCATGCGGCTCTGCGGCCCCCTCCTCCGACCAGGACACTCGAGGCAACTCCAGCGCATGGGAGGTGCTGCGTTACTCCATCTGTAGGGTGTACCAGAGGAAGCCTGAGCTCATGCAGTCCATTCAAAAGGTGGGCAGCTGGTGTGGGTGTGAGGGTGAGGTAGTGGGAGTGGGGGGGTAGGTGGGTGTCTGGGGTGGAGGTGGCTGGCTGGCTGGGTAGGGGTGGGTGGGCGGGGTGGGGGGGGGCTGGCTGTCCTCAAGGTGGGTGCCTGGGTGACCTTAGAGTGTTTTGCAGGTATGATGGCCACCTTGTTTTTCTGAAGGTTGAGAATCTTGAGGTGTCTATGCCAATAAGATTGAACCTAAAGTCTAAGGAGTCTAAGCCCTTCGAAAAAGGTAATGATAACGCCTGGTGGGGCGTGGTGTTCAGGGAGCCCGTCGTACGCGGGTAGGGTTCGGTCTTCTACCTCAACTGGACAAGCTACCATCGCGGTTGAGAACGACCTGCAACGCCAAGAGCGACCAAAGGGGGAATCGACCCCCCGACTCTCCATCCTCAAAGTGATTTGGTCTACCCCTAGACCAATGTATATCACTGACAGGGGCTTAAGCCCTTCAACTCTATAACCAGGTTGAGGAAGATGTGGCAACCACAAAGGACAAGTCAAAGTTAGCATCTGAAAATATTTGTTTTCTGATGGGCTCTGTTTAGAAACGGTGTAAGAGAGTTTTTCCATCACCTGTGTGTTTGACCCTAAACCCTAAACCCTACACCATGAACCCCACACCCAGGTTGAGGAGGATGTGACGACTCTAAAGAACAAGGCCAAGCTAGCGTCAGAGAAGGCGGCCTCAGGGCCTGAGTGCCCCTTTCCAGATTGATTTTCTGACGGGCCTCGTTTAAAAACGGTGTGAGAGAGTCTTGCCACAATCCATTTGTTTGACCCTAAACCCTACACCTTCACCTACATTCTTAACCCTACACCCTAAAACCTACACACCCAGGTTGAGGAGGATGTGACGACTCTGAAGAACAAGGCCAAGCTAGTGTCTGAGAAGGCAGCCCCTGAGTACCCCAACTCAGATTGATTTAGATTGATTTTTGGCGGAGCCCCCCTTCTGGGGGGCGGGAGCCCCCAGTGTTACCCATTTGTCCGTTCGTCCATCCATCCATCCATCCATCCAGTAGAGTCATTCCATCACCTATTTTTTGAACCTAAACCCTGAACCCTAAACCCAGGTTGAGGAGGATGTGACGACTCTGAAGAACAAGGCCAACTCAGCGTCAGAGAAGGCGGCCCTGGCATATCTATGGATTGTTTGTTTGTTTTGATGATGCTTACACCCTAAACCCTACACCCTACACCCAGGTTGAGGAGGATGTGACGACTCTGAAGAACAAGGCCAAGCTAGCATCAGAGAAGGCGGCCCTGGCTGCCTCTGAATGCCCCAACCCAGACCCAGGCAACGAGCTGCAGGTCAGAAGGGCGCTCATGAAGGTAGAGGGCGCCACCAATGAGGAGAGGATCATGACGGAGAGGTAAGGGGTGGGCAAACAAAAGAGTGGTGGGCTTGGGGGGGGGGGGGAGGCATAATAAATGGGGGTGCAGGGTGTGTGTGTTTGGGGGGGGGGGGGGGGGGGGGGGGGGGGGGGGAGGGAGAGGGATATAAAAAAGTATAGGGCGCTCATGAAAGTAGAGGGCGCCACGAATGTGGAGAGGATCATGACAGAGAGGTAAGGGGGGGGCAAACAAAAGAGGCAGGGTGGTGGGCGTGGTGTGTGGGGGGGGGGAGGCATAATAAATGGGGGTGCAGGGTGTGGGTGGGGGGAGGGGTCAAAAAAAAAGTAAAGGGCGCTCATGACAGTAAAGGACGCCACCAATGAGGAGAGGATCATGACAGAGAGGTAAGGGGGGGCAAACAAAAGGGGCAGGGTGGGTGTGGGGGTGGGTGGGGGGGGGGCAAACAAAAGTATAGGAGGTCACCAATGCCCCAACCCAGACCCAGGCAACGAGCTTCAGGTCAGAAGGGCGCTCATGAAGGTAGAGGGCGCCACCAATGAGGAGAGGATCATGACGGAGAGGTAAGGGGAGGGCAAATTAAAGGGGCAGGGTGGTGTGTGTGGGGGGAGGCATAATAAATGGGGGTGCAGGGTGTGGGTGGGGGGAGGGGTCAAAAAAAGTAAAGGGCGCTCATGACAGTAAAGAGCGCCACCAATGAGGAGAGGATCATGACGGAGAGGTAGGGGGGGGGCAAACAGCAGGGGCAGGGTGGGGGGGGGGGGGGGGGGGGCAAAAAGGGGGGGCAAAAAAAGTATAGTAAATGGGGGTGCAGGGTGTGTGTGTGTGGGGGGGGGGGGGAGGGGGAGGGGTAAAAAAAGTATAGGGCGCTCATGAAAGTAGAGGGCGCCACCAATGTGGAGAGGATCATGACAGAGAGGTAAGGGGGGGGCAAACAAAAGGGTCAGGGTGGTGGGCGTGGTGCGGGGGAGGGGGGGGGGGGGGGGGGGGGGGGATAATAAATGGGGGTGCGATGTGTGTGTGTGTGTGTGGGGGTGGGGCGGGGAAGGGTCAAAAAAAGTAAAGGGCGCTCATGAAAGTAGAGGGCGCCACCAATGTGGAGAGGATCATGATGGACAGGTGAGGGGAGGCAAACAAACAGGGGGGGGGGGGGGGGGGGGGGGCAAAACACACCGCTCCAACCCTCAGGTTGTCCATGGCCCAGGAGGCAGTCATACAGTATAATTTTGCACGTGTGGCCGTTAGCCACCCCTCACCTATACACACACACACACCACCTACCACCCACCCACCCACCCAGCACTCACCCACCCACCCACCCACCCACCCAACAACACCCACCGCTCCCTCCCTCCCTCCGGTTGTCCGTGGCCCAGGAGGCTGTCAACAAACTGCAGCTGCTGCGTATGAAGACACACACACAACAACACCCAACCACCCACACCCACCACCTACCACCCACCCACCCACCCAACAACACCCACCGCTCCCTCCCTCAGGTTGTCCGTGGCCCAGGAGGCCGTTAACAAACTGCAGCTGCTGCGTATGAAGACAGAGAGTGAGCCACGTGATGCGCTGCTGTCTGCATACAATGGGATGGTTCGATTACTTCAGCAAGAGGAGGCAGAGGTGGCGCGGCTCAGTTTAGAGGCCTCTGACGCGGCTGCTGCTGCTGGTGAGCTCTGTTGTGTTTAGTGCTCTGTGGTGTTGAGTGCTCCGTTGTGTTTTGTGCTCAGTTTCGATTGTTGCAGCAAGAGGAGGTGGAGGTGGCGAGGCTCAGTTTAGAGTCCTTAAGACGCTGCGGCAGCCGCTGCTGGTTAGCTCTGTGGTGTTGAGTGCCCTGTGGTGTTGAGTGCTCTGTGGTGTTGAGTGCTCTGTGGTGTTGAGTGCTCCACTTTGTTTTGTGCTATGTTTGTGAAGTGCTCCGTTTGTTGAGTGCTCTGTTTCGATTGTTGCAGCAAGAGGAGGCGGAGGTGGCGTGGCTCAGTTTAGAGTCCTAAAGACGCGGCTGCTGCTGCTGCTGCTGGTGAGCTCTGTTTGTCGAGTGCTCTGTTGTGTAGAGTGGTACAGCGAAAAGAGACGGAGGTGGCGCGGCTCAGTTTGAAGCCGTAGAGGCGCAGCTGCCGCTGCTGGTGAGCTCTGTTATGTTGAGTGCTCTGTTGTGTCGTTTGCTCTGTTTTGTGCTTGAACTCAAACTTGGTGAAATAGCTCCAGCCAGCAATTAGGCTGCTCGCAGTCTTCTGCAGTAACATTAATTACCAGGGAAATCTCTGATGCTGTCCTTGTCCAAGCCTAAGGATGTTTGTGTTGAGTGTATAGAGTACTCATGGTAAGCATGGTAGGTGCACTGCTCTTCTAGCATGATGCAGTGGGTCGCAAATCATCGCCCCACGCCACCCCGCCCCATTCGCTCTTGTTCTGTCCGTGTCCATGCCTAAGCGTGTCTGTGTTGCCTGGTTTGTGTGTGTAGAGTGTATATAGTACTTGTGTGGTAGGTGCACTGCTCTTGGAGCATGATGCAATGGGTCGCTAATCATCGCCCATGCCATCCCGCCCCACCCCATTCGCTCTTGTTCTGTCCGTGTCCAGACCTAAGCTTGTCTGCTTTGTGTGTGTTGTCTGTGTCGAGTGTGTTGAGTGTGTACAGCCCTCCCATGGTAGGTGCACTGCTCTTCTAGCATGATGCGATGGGTCGCTAATCATCGCCCCACGCCACCCCACCCCGCCCCGCCCCATTCACTCTGGTGCTGTCAGTGCTCATGTGTAAGCTTGTCTGTGCTGCCTGCTTTGTGTGTGTTGAGTGTGTATAGCCCCCCCATGGTAGGTGCACTGCTCTTCTACCATGATGCGACGGGTCGCTAATCATCGCCCCACGCCACCCCGCCCCGCCCCATTCACTCTGGTGCTGTCAGTGCCCATGTGTAAGCTTGTCTGTGCTGCCTGCTTTGTGTGTGTAGAGTGTGTTGAGTAGAGAGTGTGTAGAGTCCTCTCATGGTAGGTGCACTTCTCTTCTGCCATGATGCGATGGGTCGCAAAACATCGCCCCGCCCCAGAGCGGAGGGAGAGGAGGCGGCAGCCAAGGAGGTCGAGGAAGAGGCTGGAGGCAGCGCTGCAACCAGTTAAAAAACTATTTTCTTAAAGAATGTACAAACAAAATGGCATCATTTTTCACCAAACTCAATCCGTTTCATTTGTTTTAATCTGCAGCTGAGCAGGGTACTTCCATTGATCAAATTGGCCAGCGCTTTAGCGCACTTGAAAAACAAAAAACTGTGCTTTGTTGTGCAAAAAGCGCAAAAATTGCTTGCTGTGCCCACATGGGGTTGCAAAGAACTGCGCAAAACACGCAGTGGGGCTTAAAATTGCAGCGCGCCAGCGCGCAAAAGCGCGCGCTTGGATGTACCCTGCATCTGGGGCACCAGCAGAGGGAGGGGAGGTGGCGGCCAAGGAGGTTGAGCAAGAGGAAGATGGCAGCCCAGTTTCCAGTGAATATACTCTGTTTCTTAAAGAATAAACAAACACAAATTTGAAATCATGTTTCACCAAACTCAATCCGTTTGATTCAGAAACCCTGAACCCGCAGCAGAGGCTCCAGCGGAGGGAGGGGAGGTGGCGGCCAAGGAGGTCGAGCAAGAGGAAGAAGGCAGCCCTGCTTCCAGTGAATATTGAAATTGAAATGAAATTGAAATTGTTACATCCGAGTAATGTGCCACTCTCAGGACGCTAAGGACACCACCGCGTAAGCCGGAACTAGCAGGAGTCACCATAATCCAGTGAATATACTATTTTTCTTAAAGAATAAACAAGCACAAAATTGACATACTCGATCACCAAACTCAATCCGTTTGATTCATAAAACCTAAACAGTAAGCCCTAAACCCTGAACCTGCAGCAGAGGCTCCAGCAAAGGGAGTGGAGGCAGCGGCCAAGGAGGGCGGGCAGGAGGGAGAAGGTGGCGCTGCAACTAGCGAGGCATTATTTTTCCGAAATAATAAACAAATAAAAATGGCATCATTCTTCACCAAACTCAATCTGTTCGATTTGTAAACACTAAACCCGCAGCAGAGGCTCCAGCGGAGGGAGTGGAGGCAGCGGCCAAGGAGGGCGGGCAGGAGGGAGAAGGTGGCGCTGCTACCAGCGAGGCATTAGCTGCTGCTGCTGCAGCCGCCGCCGATGCTGCCGAGAGCGCTGTCATCCACTTGGAGTTTCTGTACGCGCAACTTCGCTCATTTGCGAGAACCTTCCGGGTTGAAAGTACAGACGCTGGGATGGCAGCCGCATTGCAACAGGTGGGTGGTGTTATGTGCAAAGTGTGTGTAGTGTAAAGTGTTATGTGTTAAGTTAGTGTTATGTGTTAAGTTAGTGTTATGTGTTAAGTTAGTGCTATGTGTTAAGTTAGTGTTATGTGTTAAGTGTAGTGTTATGTGCACTTGCAGTTGGGGCATGTCGTGTGGTGTGTGTGTGTGAGGTGGGCCGTGTGGTGTGGTGTGGTGGGCCATGAGGCTACACTGGGGGA
Source organism: Chlamydomonas sp. ICE-L (assembly GCA_013435795.1). NCBI lineage: Eukaryota > Viridiplantae > Chlorophyta > Chlorophyceae > Chlamydomonadales > Chlamydomonadaceae > Chlamydomonas > Chlamydomonas sp. ICE-L. The sequence continues at coordinate 31,528,691 of JACBWV010000626.1, forward strand.
GGGGTCATCAGCCAACTTGAAGGTAGGCTGTGTGGTGTGGTCTGTGTATGGTGGGGTATGTGGTTTGGTGTGGTGGGCCATGAGGCTACACTGGGGGAGGGGTCATCAGACCACTTGAAGGTGGGCTGTGTGGTGGTGTGTGTATGGTGGGCCATGTGGTGTGGTGTGGTGGGCCATGAGGCTAAACTGGGGGAGGGGTCATCAGACAACTTGAAGGTTGGCTGTGTGGTGTGGTGTGTATGGTGGGCCATGTGGTGTGGTGTGATGGGCCATGAGGCTAAACTGGGGGAGGGGTCATCAGACAACTTGAAGGTTGGCTGTGTGGTGTGGTGTGTATGGTGGGCCATGTGGTGTGGTGTGATGGGCCATGAGGCTAAACTGGGGGAGGGGTCATCAGACAACTTGAAGGTTGGCTGTGTGGTGTGGTGTGTGTGATGGGAAGGCAGTCGTGTTGCAACATGTGGGTGGTGTTATGTGCATTGCTGATAGGTGTGTTCATGATGCTTGAAGTGGCGGGTGGTTCTTGAGGTTGGTGGTGGTGGGTGGTTAGAGGTTGGTGGTGGTGGTGCTTGAGGTTGTTGTTGGTGGTGGTGCTTGAGGTTAGTGGTGGTGGGTGGCGGTTGGTGGTGGGATGGCAGCCGCGTTGCAACAGGTGGGCAGTGTTACGTGCACTTGCAGTTGGGCCATATGGTGTGGTCTGTGTGGTGGGGCCTGTAGTGTGGTGTGGTGTGTGTGGTGGAGCCTGTAGTGTGGTGTGGTGGGCCATGTGGTGTGGTGTGGTGGGCCGTGAGGCTTAACTGAGGGACGGGTCATCAGGCAACTTGAAGGTGGGCTGTGTGGTGTGGTGTGTGGTGGGATGGCAGCCGCATTGCAAACGGTGGGTAGTGGTAAAGTTATGTAATGATAACGCCTGGTGGGGTCGGGGAGCCCTGTCTTACGGCGGTAGAGAACGGGCTGCTACTTTACCTGGACAGCAACAGGTGGGCAGTGTTATGTGCAGAGCAGATAGGTGTGTTCATGGTGCTTGAGGTGGGTGGTGGTGGGTGGTGGTGCTTGAGGTTGGTGGCGGGGGGCGGTGGTGCTTGAGAGTAGTAGGAGAGATGTAGAAGGGGTTAGGAAAGTAGTAGTAGGAGGAGGAGGAGAGGAGAGGAGGAGGATAGAAGTAGCAGGGCGTAGGAAAGTAGGAGGAGGAGGAGGAGAGAAGTAGCAGGGTTAGGAAAGTAGGAGGAGGAGGAGGAGGAGAGTAGGAGAGAATGAAATGCACTTCATGATGGAACGTTGGAAGGTCTTGTTTACGATGTCTTGCAAGGATGTTGACTTGCAAGCAGGGTACTTCAGGAGGACCCCCAGCTCTGCTGCCTGAGACGCAACCAATTTTATATCCTGCGTCGTGCGATGCAACGGACCCTTCCTTCTGGTCAACGGACGCTCCCCACGTTGCGTCCTGCAACAATACGGACCCTTCGACGTTGCGACTGCGACGGAGGACGCAGCGTCCTAAACAACCCTGCTCCCACGCATCAGGCACCTAGGCAGGACCAACCCTGGTACCAGCCACAAGCAACACGTTTTCAGCACATACTGTGCCAGTGTCCGATTGGATGACTTGTTTGTACAATGGAACAGTATCTGCTAACAAAATCGAACAACCCTGCAGGCAAGGACTGGGGGCTCACTCCAGGGTAATTCAAAGCGCGCGCTTTTGAGCGCTGACTTTTTGACCCCCTCGGCTCTTTAAGCGCAGTTTTTTGCAACCCCCTGTGGGCGCAGCAAGCAATTCTTACGCTTTTTGCACTAAAAAGCGCAGTTTTTTTGTTTTCAAGTGCGCTTAAGCGCTGGCCAATTTGGCCATTTGAAGTACCCTGGCTCACTCCACTCCCGCATGGAGGCTCGCGAGGGGGCATGCTACTTACATACATACATCTATATATATAAAGAAATCATGGTCGTGGTCGTGGTGGTGTCATCGCGTAACCGACTTAACCGACTTCCCGCCCAGCCAATTCACGCCCAGCCAATTCACGCTCAGCCAATTCACGCTTTTTATCCCTCCTGCTTCAACTTCTGCCTGATTGGCCTCCTGCGAATTCTGCCACAAGGAACCTTCGCCTCCTGCGTATTCTACCTGTTGCGCATCCCGCCCGATTTCTCCTTTTCCCGCCTGAGTTCATCCACCTGATTTCGGTAGCGCTACAGTTCGTCTTCCTACAAGCTTTTCCCCCTGCATCTCTGCAAGACCATTCCCTTGCGTCAAGAGACCTGTCGCTGCGCACAACGGGAGGTGACTTGGTGAATCAGCCGACATGTCAGAAATGTCCGAATCGCATCCATCCCATGTCACAAACTTGACTGCAAATTCTTCCCACTGCATTGAGAAACATGTCGCTCCGCATTGTGCCATAGCAAGTACGCATCAAAGTTGACCGAATGAAAAATCTCGCTGAGCATTCTCGCCCTAACTTGACCGAACATCTCAAATCAGCAACTTGACTGCAACTTCTTCCCACTGCATCGAGAAACATGTCGTCGCTGTGCATTGTTCTATAGCGAGCACGCGGCAAAGTTGAATTAGAACCTAGCGATGTTTCCAAGTCTCAGATCGAGTTGACTTCGGGAGCAGTTGCGGTGAACAGGATTGTTCTTCGGCCGAACTGAATACATGCTCGCTAAGAAGAAGCTTTAGTTATATACAGTTGCGATTGCGCAGGTTCAGCTTTTTCAGTGGGGTCGACTATCGATCACAGCTGAGGTGGCAGGGAAGCAGGTCCGATGCTTTTAGCGGAGTCGGATGATGCGCAAACGTTGTCGATGCTCATCGTCCCGTTTGTCTTTCAGCTATGGCAAAGCCCACAGCTGAAGTGGAGGGAGGCAGATATGGAGTGTGTGTGCTTGTGGGTGCGTGTAGGAGGGGGGGGGGGGGGGGGGGGGGGGGGGGGGGGGGGGGGTACGGTGGTGTTTGTGTGCTTGTGGGTGCACAAGGGAGACCATCGCAAGGGATATGCGTCCGTCAATGTTTTGAGTTGCATGCACTGCAGAGAAAACCGTTTTGCAACCCAGCCCAAAACAGGTGTGGCCAACGGGAGGGAAGGGGGGAGGGGGTGGATAATGGTTTGGTGGTGGTGGTGTGTGAATGGGGGGGGGCTTCAAGTGTAAACCATTATGTAACCAGCCCCAAATAGGTGTGGCCTAAGGCCAAACGGGCACTGTACTATGATTGGAGGGGGGGGGGGGGGGGGGGGGGGGGGGGGGGGGGGGGGATCGTGAGAGTAGGTGTGGCCACCGGCCACACGGGCTACCGTACTAGTACATATATACATACATATATATACATACACCCTTGCTGAAAGCATTACATCCGTTTCATGTTGCAACAGGACATTCTGGATTCACCCGGGGTTTCGGAGCGATGCAAGCAGGAGTTAGAAGCCATGCTGCACTTGCGTCTTCAAGGGGGTCCTACAGCGACTGGGCTGGCGAGAGGGGGGGAGGCAAAAGAGGAGGCGATGGCAGATGAGGTTGGGGAAGGGGCGGAGGAGGCAGTGGTGGAGGAGGTAATGGCGGAGGGGGAGGCAGATGTGGATGCTGTGGACGTGGGAGATGCCAAGGCAGAGCAGGGGATGGAGACTGAGGAATGATGCGAACAGGTCGTCCTACAGTGTGTGCAGAATTATCACTGTAGCACGAACTCAGGGACCCCGTCGGTAAAACGATTGTTTGGGGCTCAGTTCATCTGTGCTTTTTCTTTTTAAGCCCTTCCTATACGGTTGGGCAAGTCCCTTTAGCCTATTTGGCCTACCCCTGGACTGTAACATACATACATACATGTGGGCTGGCGGGAGAGGGCGAGGCAAAAGAGAAGGTCGTGGCGGAGGAGTTTGGGATGGGATGCAGATGTGGATGTTGTTGACGTCGGATATGCCAAGGCAGAGCAGGGAATGGTGACCGGGAAATAATACGAACGTTGGATGTGATGGCGAGCAGCCAAATTGCTGGCTGGAGCTATGTAACCTAGTGAAATTGGATGTGATGGAGCTTTTAAATTTAACTTGGTTACATGGCTCCAGCCTTGAAGGCTGCTCTAAGAATGTGATGGAGTGAGACATCGGGGATGTGTATGTTGAACTTGAAGTTGGTCACATAGCTTCTGCCAGCAATTAGGCTGCTCGCCGTCTTCGGCAGTAAAAAAGAAATACCAGGAAAATGTGTACAGTATGTTCCACGAGCAATCAGGGGGTGGGGGGTTGAGCACCCAGTCCTCACCAGGGTACGTCAGGAGGACCCCCTGCTCTGCTGCCTTAAACGCAACCAATTGTGTAACCTGCATCCTGCAACGCAACGGACCCTTCCTTCTGGTCAACGGACCCTCCCCAAGGAAAACAGGGAGTGTGACAGGTTTCGAACTCAGACTGATAATAGACGTTCTTAAGTCACGAAACCGACAGTTTAACGACGTGTCAATTGCAAGGTCAGTTGCCATGCAGGGGTAGGTAGCCAGATAGTAGGCTATCAGCCCATGTCCCTTGTACGCTTGCAGCTATGTATGTATGCGGGTGGTGGATAGAGCACACATCCCTCGCTCAATGAGACACTGTCAAATGTGTGGGTTCCAAAAACCTGAGGATGAAATGCATATGTTCGAGTGCCCTTTTTATAATGATATTCGCCTCCGCTACCAGAAGCTGTTTACAGATATTTATAGGCATGTCCATGAGGATACCAACTTAACCGTATGGAATGTGGAATTCTGCGATTCCACATTCAGAACCTTTATGAATGGAAATGGCACGAAGTCTTTTTGGAGCAACCTAGCCGACTATCTTTCTACTTGTAGAAGAGCAAGACAGGAAGCCCTGGACTGCTTAGTGGCACCGTAATTTATCATCCCTTTTTTTCTTCTTCTTGTGACTTCTCATTTGTTAGCTTCTTACCTCCGCCACTGTAAGTGGTTGAGATCTGGGTCCGGCTCTAAGGGGTTTAATACCTACGCCACCAAAACGGTGGTTGGGAGTTTGGTTTGTTTGTCCTCGACACACCCCTGATGTAATGGGGTTTTTTGCTTTGTGGGTGCTTTTTCTTTTTGTTTAAAGCACAGAGTCTCATACACCCTCGCGGTGTCAAGTAGACTTTAACATGTAATGTAATGTAATGTAATGTAATGTAATGTATGCATGATCGCACGTTGCAGTCCAGGACTAGGCCCAATAGGCAGAAGGGAGTAAGGGACTTCCCCAACCGTGACAGGAAGAGCTAAAAAGAATGATCATGAAAATAAGCTCAAGTTGATATGATTGCTTACACGTCAGTTACAGACTTGTTCTAGGGGACTTCAAAATCTGCATTATGAGACGCGACCGGTTTCAAACCTCTGCGTAGAACGCAGCGGACCCTCAAAAATCTGCACTGCGACGCACCCAGAGCCCAGACCCTCAAATGCAACGGACCTCGAAAATATGTGTGCGTCATGCAACACACAGCGTGTACAACAACACTGATCAGTTGGCATCCATACAGCCGAGAGGGCTTTGCCTGGAAAGAGACTTGAACTTGAAACATAATGAGCATACGGTACTTACATTGCTCCCCTTGACTGACCCCACCCACCCCAAACCAAACACACACACCAAACCAAACTCACACACACCAAACCCACCGCCACAGCCACACCGCCACAGGCACACCAAAACAGACATGCACAAACTTACTGTCTAACTTAACTTCGATATGGATCGAGGACGTCAAATTCATTAAAACGGGTTACCGGTATGCAAATTTGAAGAGGAAGCTGCTGTGGGTTTGTATGTACATGGCACAGTGTACGCTTATGCACAGCTCCAAGTGCAGTGTACGTGTATGTACTGGCTGGTATAAGGATTGAGGAAGTCAAATTAATAAAAACGGATTACCGGTATGCAAATTTGAGGAAGAAGTTGCTCTTGTGTTGTATTTATATGACACGATCTTGTTACTCTTGGTCAATCAACGCCATTCGAACTGAATCCTCCGGGTCGCTGGTTTGTGTTGGGACTTGGGAGACCCACCTCCTCCTCAGGAGTCCTTGTTGCACAACTAAAAAAAGAGGCGAACATGGGAACACGTTTCCTGACACATCTCACACAATTGTGGTTTGTATTAGGTTTGATTGCATGGTCGACATACCGCAGTGTAAGGTGGACAAACTGGACACGTAACAGATACGGTACCAGTAATCGAACATGCACACGTTATGCACGGGATGGAGGAGACACCCCAAAATCAAGTGTGTATAAATAAACTTGGATGTGATTACATGGCTCCAGCCTTAAAGGCTGCTCGCCGACTTCGGCTGTAACATAAGCAATCCAAAGCATCATATCAAAATATACTTGACCCAATCATTGAGAATCAAAGGCGAACATCTCGCGACCTTCAAGAAATAATAATACACAAACCGGCATTTGTTCAATACTCCCCAAACATGCCAGGTCATTTGTTACACACGAAAGCGCTTCACTCTCATACAGTTTTAACACGCCACAGGTTATGCAGGCTTGGACAGTGTGCCATTAATATAAAGGGATGTGGTCGTTTGAGCTGGTTTCAAGCAGTAACTTGTAGGTGCCGTCGCCGAGGTAGTTTCATCAGGTGGTGTTGAAAAACACCGTTTGTTTGTTTCGTCGCGAAATTAAATTGATGAAATGGGGAATCCTGCTTCTGTCGGAGCTTAGGCAGAGGTGAACTTCGTGACAGCCTTCGTGCCCTCGGACACAGCGTGCTTGGCAAGCTCACCAGGCAGGACCAAACGCACAGCGGTCTGGATCTCGCGGGAGGTGACAGTGGGCTTCTTGTTGTAGCGAGCCAGGCGAGCAGCTTCGGAGGCGATCTTGTCAAAGATATCATTAATGAAGGAGTTGAGGATGCCCATGGCCTTGGAGCTGATGCCTGTGTCAGGGTGGACCTGCTTCAGCACCTTGTAGATGTAAATCTTGTAGGTCTCGGCCTTTGCCATCTTCTTGGCCTTCTTCTTCCCCTCCGCAGTCTTGGCGGGGGCGGCCTTCTTGGCGGGAGCCTTCTCAGCAGCTTTAGGTGCCATGGTGTTTCAATTAACTCAGGAAATAGTTGTAATTGCGGTTGCGAAGTTAGCATCTTTGTACGCATTTCGAACGACCTGGTGACAGACCCGGATCAGCAGACCGCGACACGTTTCGAAATTTCGAAACGCCACTGACAGCTGGATCTGCAGACTTGGGAAGGGAGTGCGCTGAGATCGTATCGACAGGCGGATCAGCAGACTCGGGGGACGGGAGTATAGATACGAGGTATGTTGCGGCACCTTACCTACCCCCATTTCCCTCACACACTAAAACTTATCAGAAATGGCAGGGAAGACCGGTGGCCGTGGAGGCAAGAAGGCTGTGTCCCGCAGCTCTAAGGCTGGACTTCAGTTCCCTGTGGGCCGTATTGCCCGCTTCCTCAAGAAGGGCAAGTACGCCGAGCGTGTTGGCGCTGGTGCCCCCGTGTACTTAGCAGCCGTGCTCGAGTACCTTTGTGCTGAGGTGCTAGAGCTGGCCGGCAACGCCGCTCGTGACAACAAGAAGACAAGGATCGTTCCTCGCCACGTCCAGTTGGCTATTCGCAATGACGAAGAGCTGTCCAAGCTGCTGGGCTCCGTCACCATCGCCAACGGTGGTGTGATACCCAACATCCACTCCGCGCTGCTCCCCAAGAAGTCAGCCAAGAAAGAGGCCGAGGCTTAAGCCTTCTCAGTCTGGCTCCTCCCGAGCGAAGCAAACGGTGTTTCTTAACACCACCATTCACTCATGGTTTCGCGGCCTCGTTATTTGCTGGAATCAAAACCAAGCAAATAGCGCATACCTGTTGGCTGTTCTGAGTTTCTGACGGCCGACAGAACAGGTGTGCTTGTAAGATTACGTATAACTAGTCATTATTTCGTTATTGTTCAGAGTCTACACGGACGCTGGTTTTATTTAAGGGTCCCACCTCCAATTGTGAAACCATTGAAGTACAATAAATGCTCATCAATTTAGGCTATTATTATCCGACTTACGTTGGTAACTGAGTTAGCTTAATGCACACCTGTTCCTGTTCCCTCCAGGATCCGTGTTGCCTGCCACCAGGCCACATGCTAGCTGTGGCCTGCACGTACATTGCAGTACACATCCTGCTTCCTTATGAGTGCGCCTGTTGCGCAGCGATTAGCCGACTACTCGCCTGCCGGTAAGATATTCACTTTCTACCGTAGTCCATTCAACCCAGTAACGTCCCCCCCCCACCCATCCTTCAGTTAATCATCCACGGAAAGTACAGCGTTGGCCCTTATCCGCCCCATCAAATCGACCTCTTCGCGTTATCCCTGCATCAACGATTCTGAGATGCAATCAGAGTCCGTAGCTACCTTGCTAAGCTGACCCACCTAGTTCCCACCTGGCATACGCATGTCTTTGCTTGTTGCCACCGCAAACTCACAGACAGAGGAGGATTACCAGGCCCAGAAAACCCCACTGTAATCGCTTTGGCCCACCCCTTCCCCCGCTGGATAAATTCCTCTTAGCTTGCTGCCACTAGAACAAACCCCACCCAAAACGCACCATACCACCCCCCAACACGCCCGAACCCTCTACCACATCGTATCTTCCCATCTTCTCCATTCCGCCATCTCTAGTACGACGTCAGGTGATTCGATTCCCCAACCCCGAAGCTCCTCTAGGACTAATCTTTGACTGCAAGTCCCTGTCAGCAAGTACTGACATGCCCTAACAGTATTCACACAATTATTACCTAGAAAATTTCATTAGCGACAACTCCTCAGAACATTGAAGCCAAGACTACTGACCCCCTGGGGATGGCTTACCAGCACCTGGCTTTAAATGTGCCTTTGACATGCCTGTCATTTTTTCAACCCACATAGCAGACATGAAAACCCTTTAGCCGAAATTTAAAATCCTGTCCTACTGACATGTACTGGCACAGCAGGTTTGAAACAGTTTTCTGCCCCAGCACCTCGGCAAATTAGCTGACAACGCTATCTTTTTACAAATATCGATTTCTTAGCATGTAGATCCTTCCTTGCCGACAGTTGCCAGTATTTACCAGTCCAGCCTCCCCCCTAATACCTTCATATATTTCACTACAGACGATACCATGTGGACTCCCCCCCAGTAAATCATCCCTCACCTCTTCCTAAACTCTTGGGACTCGAGTAGAGTGGATAGTATATGAGCACCCCCCCTCGCTGGGGATGTCGACCTTCAGTTATTATCATAAATCTCAGTCCGGAAATGTGTGGATTCATCCTTAAGACCGACCCCAGAATTATCGGGGGGAAATAGTTACCTTCCTGACTTGTGTATCCTACTGCCCCCTACTGTGGAAGTTTACATTTAGTTCTGTCCGTCGCTGATTGTAGTTTTCTGACTTGTCACTCTTGATTTGACAGCTTGAAGATTCAGCGACTCTTCCTCAATCAGAGGTGCGCCGACTAAGTTAGAGGGCTCTCAGTCGTCTATGACACGTATCAATTTCCCTTTCACCTCTGCATCGACTACTTTAGTTTAAGTCCCTGTACCTTCTGGAGACTCCTACCACGCACGGCCAACCTCAGTATTCAGTCATAAGTGATTTCGAGTTCTTTATATAAGATATCATCTTCCTTTTCTACTGTGCATGCCCGCCCTTGCCACCAAGATCTGTGATAATTCTACCCTCTGACCCTTTTCCTTTGCAAGCCCCCATGCACCAGGTTGTACAGCACACATCCATAAAGTGACTTTACTGACTTCGAGACTTTCCAAGTGCATCCATCTCCCTGCTGTTTGACCTGACCATAATTTTATTGTCCAGTTTGACCAGCACAGCAGCAAACAGTCCTTACGTCACTCTGTAATTATTTTTTATATTATATAATTCTTTAATGCCCCAAGTAAATTTACAAGGACATTATTTGAGTCACAACGAATACCTCCACCACACAGCTGCGCGGGGGATGTTATTATCCGACATACCCCCCCCGACACGAGTAAACTGTCACCCCCTTCCCCCCCCCTTCCCCTTGTTCGGCACCTAACGCCCACACCGGCATTCAGTCCCCCCAAGGACCCCGTGCCTGGCCGCAACCAGTGCCACGGATACGCTGTGGCCGCCTCTGCACGTGACCTGCAGATACATTGCACAGCTACAGCATACCTCGCTTCTTATGATCAGTCGCAAGCCTGTTGCCCGCCCCGATTAGCTATCTCGCCCCCTGTGTAAGCATATACCATCCAGTAGTCCCTTCCTGTGACGTTTCAGTTATTATACTTCTATCACTACCGGAAAGTAAAATAAGGCTGCTTTACGCTGTTATTCCCGTCTGGACAAACGCATACAAGGGACTGGTTTGATGGTGGTCTATTCAGCGGACATATCATAGTATGGAGGCAGTTAAGGTATACCGACCTACTGCGTTGCAGAATGCTAACCCCACCTGTTGAACCTGCATTTTACCCAAGGGAGCATCACCTGCTAACCCAGCGGTTGAACCCAATACCAAATTGCCCCTCGCGTGCGCAAAGGCATGGTATCAAATCTATGGTTCTCCGCTATACCAATGTTGTCTATGCCCTGAGTCATCTACCCGAGTCTACCCACCACCAACCTATGCTACCTCCCCTGAGTCCCCGTACCAGACACCAACCTCAGGCCTCTACCACCGAGTTACCACCCAACTTCCACACATATTCCTCTACCCTAGACTACCACACCCACCCTATGCCTCTTACTCCTGAGATCTACCAACCCATACTACCCCTATGCCTCGACCCCGAGGTCTACCACCCCACCACATATGATGTTACCCCTGAGATCTACCACCCCACACGCCTATGCCCTCGACCTGAAGTCTACACCCGACCCCCAGGCCCCCCTCTAACACTGAGTCTACCACCCCCCCACCCTATGCCGTACCCTGACGTCCCTCTACCAACCCCAACGATGCCTCTACACGTAAGTCTACCACCCCACCTCACTGCCCTACTCACTTGGAGCTAAAAACACAACCACAATTCCTCTACCCAAGTCTACCACCCCCCCACGACCTAGCATTACACGTTGGAGTCCGCAACACCCCCAATCTAATGCTCTACCCCATGAGTCTAAACAACCCACCCTATGCCTATACCGGCAGCTTACACCACCCCAAAACTATGCCCATCTACCGTGCTGACGGGTCTAACATACCACCCACTCATGCCTCTTTATCCCTCTAGAGTTTCTAAACCACAACCACCTAACGAATATCACCCGAGTTACCCACCCCCACCCTAGGCCGATACCCCAGAGGATACCACAACAACCCCCCCTATTCCTATACATAAGTCTACCACCCCCCACAACATATGACTCTCCCTGACAGTCCCCTCTACACAACAACCAAACCCTACTGCCACTCTACCTCGCAGTCTACCACTACCCCCCCAACCTAGACTTACCCCTGAAGTTCTATTCTACCACAACCCCAACCACTAGGTAACTACCTGAGCTACACCACCCCCCAACAATTATGCCTATAACCATGGTATACCCACCTCCAACCTATGTCCCTATAATGACGGCTACTCAAACCCCCACCCACTCTCACTTACCACCCGAGTCTACCAACCGCACCCCACAACTGCATCCCACAACCCTGAGTCTACAACCACACCACCACCATGACTCTACCACTGAGTTAACACACCCTAGCCTCCTGTGACTACTACCCCCTGAGTCCTAACAACCCCACCCAACCTACGACTCTACACCTGATGTCTACACACCCCCCAACCCGACGGCCTCCTAACACTGTGTCTACCCACCCCAAACGATTGGCCTATACCCATGAACCACCGACTATCCCCCCAACCTGTTTGCCCATATTCTGACACTGGTTACCAACCCAAAGCCTATCTCTCTACCCCCTCGAGTCTACCCCCCACCAACCTAACCAATTCACATATACCCTGAGTCATCCCACCCCAAACAATACTGTGACTATACACAGTGAAGTCTACACCCCCAACTAATGCATCTAACCATGAGTCTACCACCCCCACCCCCATAGGATACCTGAGTCTACCATACCCCCACTAAGCCTTCTGTACCCCCAGTGAGTTTACCACCCCCAAACTCATGCCTCTACCGTGAGTCTAAACCCCCAACTCATGCCTCGACCCCTGACGAGCTTACCACCGCCCAACCAATCTATGCCTATACCCTGAGGCTACCACCCCCCAACTATCGCTCTACTGAGTGTCTACTAAACCCAAATCCCTTTCCTCTTACCCTTCCTAAGTCTACCACACCCACAATACCCTATGCCTTCTACCATGAGTTACACCACCACCCTACTGCCACTATACCCGAGTCTCTACTATGCAACCACACCAACTGATTCAACCCCCAGAGATCTACACACTAACCTATGCCGGTACCCTGCAGTCCTAAACCAAACCCCCAACCTATGCATCAACCAACACCATACCACACCAGATGCCGCCAAGGGCTAACGACACCCCAGGAGTATCCTCGAAGTCCACAGCTGGCAGGCGGGTTCCGAGCATGCAAGGCACCTTGACACCCCAAGCCCACGGCCCTCCCCACACTGTGCAAGCAGGGATGACACCCTTCATGGAGAACATGGCACTGCCCCAAGCACTGGCCTACTCTCCCTCCATGATATCGCACCCCCGCCGTCATGCGATTTTGACTTATAAAACATATTGGCGGACACAAACACTTAGTTCTTAGAGGATCTCACTTGGTATGATTGTATGATCTATACACATATGGGACCCCTTCAATTTGTAATAGGATGTACTACCCCCCCAGTACCGATCAGCCCCGTGCCAACTCTCCTATCCCCAAATAGTACCATACAGCCATTAACTTGCTTGTCCTGGGATACGTGGCAACACACACCCCCTGACTGGAATCAACCGTTGATGTGGTGCTCCTTTGGAACACATTCTTCCGGGCTAACTGGATTGGCTACACGGGTCTCCTTACAGAGACGGCTGCCTAGGTTTGGGAAGCGCCGCACATAAAAATAAAGAACGTCTCTGGCCCCCACCTTGTAATAGGGAAAAAACTTATTCAAAAAGACGCAAGTCGATTGCCTGTCTCCAGCGGCTCACCCCGGACCCCGACATGTAGAGGAGGAAACGCACCCCCATTCAGCAAAGCCAGCACACAAAATCCCGGGCGCTCAGAGCACTATCTCCATTACAGTGAGAAACAATCTCAAGCTCTGCCAAGTGCAACGCCATGAAGCCTACCTCGGTGGACCTAATGTCAACCACAAGGGGAAATTATCAAATTGGGGGGGAGAGACATCACCAGAAATATCAAAGCGAACCCGGTAGCGACCTGGGTGTTAGGCCGCTTCACTTGGACTTCAGCGGGGATAATTTTTTCAAATTTGCTGTGATGCAGGGGCCTACATGCACAACTGAATGCCCCCAGATGGGCATACTCCACCAAATTGCACAACCCGGGATTATATGTGCACCCCTGAACACAGACCAATCCCCAAACCTTTCCTCTTGATGGAGTCCTACAAACGTGAATCCTACTGGTAGCAGCAAAAAACAAAATCAGGAAGTCTACAAGGAAGCATGAAAAAATGTATCTTGCACTGTACCACCCCCCTCCCATAACAGCATAATGACATGCGGCTGCCTCAAACAATCCCATAAAAAACCTGGATTGGAGAGGACTCAGAAAACCTCTCGCCTTCTCCCCTGGACTCCACCACCGGGCGCCGGGCAGGGCCATATATGGGCAAATCCTCATCCTGAAAGATGAGGAGCGCCAGAACATGAGGTTTTGGGACCCCAATTCCAGCTTGGAAATGCGTCGGCTGTTACCAAGATACAACCCCTCCGAAACTCAATGCCTACGCTAACCCAACATGTAATATACCCAGTGATGGGGAGCACCCAGCTGCACCCCAACGCCACCCCGGCCCCAACACACGAGAGGGGACGCTGCGACATGGGAGATGTGCCTTCGACCCAGACCCTGAGGTCGATATCCTACCTAACATTGAGAAAACAATTCGATTTGCCACTGGCGCAAGTGCACGCCCTCAATGCCTATCTGGGACCATATGTTCGAACAAGAAAAAATATTCGAAATTTGGGATGAGTAACATCACCGATATTCAAGGCAAACCTTAAGACTGTGTGTTTGGCCTTTCCGAACCACTTCATCCCTCGCAGGGGGAATTTGTGTCTCATATGCTGATAGGCAGGCTACATGCACACCGAATGCCCCCAGATGGAATACTTACGAATCGTACAACCTGCCTGGTTGAAAATCCGGAAACCCAAAACCCGCACGACCTTATCCATGAGGAACCCTACAAAACTTGGGATCCTACCTGGCAGTAGCAAAAGACAAACTCCTACGTTCTGCAAGGACACAGTAAATTGTATCTTGCAACTTTACCACCCCCTCCCAATAGCCTATAAACATGTGCTGGTTGTTAAGAAAAATACCCATAAAAATCTGAGGGGTTGGATTAAGACTCAGAAAGACCTCTCGCCAATCCCCTTGAACTCCACACGGGGAGCCTGGCAGGCCCTATATGGGGGAATCAATCTTCATCCTTAAAAGAGAGGGAGAGCAGACATGAAGATTTTTGGACCCCGCATACCATGCTTGATCGTGAGGACGCGATGGATACTGATAGCAATACCCCTACTACCAACTCCTACAAAACCCATGCCTTCAAAACCCAACATAGATGAGAATACATGAGTTGAAGGACCGCAAGCCCGACACGATCGCACATCCCACGCCCAAAAGCAAATGGACTGCGATACAGGAGATGTGCCCTCAACTGTCACCAACCTGAAGAACCGTGGTACCACAGAGCCACCCCCCACCACTACAAAAAAATCGCACCCCCCAACTAGCATATCTGAAAAACACTCGCCAAAACTGGGGGCCCCCACCATTAAACTCAAACAAACAGTGTCAATCCACATATTTTTTCCCCCAGCCCACACCCACCAATTTCCAAGGGAGCCCCCACCCCAAACAGGATTGTAAGAGAGCTCAAATAAACATGGCTTTAAGCCAACCATTCCTGTTACCTAAGGATAAGGGAACCTGCCAAAGCAACCCAGCCCACATGCCGTCCCCCCATAACTACTTACATGGATAAAATGACATTTCCTAATCTCACTGCAAGCAGAGGGATGAGGAGCTCCTGGGAGCTAATTGCTCAATGACAGTCCTGACCCCAAAGCTGAGGTTGTATTGTTCCACAGAAACCAAATTGCTTCCTGCCTCTCCTTCATTCAAATTATCAAGAAGGAACTCCCCCAATACTCCCTTCACCACAGTAGCGTGGCCAAAACCCGGACAACAACCACGGTAAAGGAGGGGGTCATCATCCGCACCCACAAGTAATTAGGCCCCCCGCGTCACCATGAAGTAAGCGACCTGGCTAGTTGGCTGGTGACATCACCTTCGGTTAACACCCAACCTACCAACTCATAGGAGTTACATGCCCAAAGACAACCCCAGCAACGCCAAGCCGCTATACATACATCGGGACTCACACCAAAAGCCAATCACACTCACACGCGTGGAGGGATAGGAAT
>JACBWV010000626.1:31544323-31641326 GCA_013435795.1 Chlamydomonas sp. ICE-L
ATACAATTTATTTATTTAATTAAACAATTATACAATAATAAAATTATACAATTAAAATTTTAATTAAATACAGATTATTTAAAAAAAATTCATTCGGGACGCGCTTCCAGGCGCCCTTCATTTTTGATTGAGGGATTAGCCTGTCAAAACCGTTTGTGTGTGTGTGTGTGTGTGTGTCCGTGTGTCACAACCTACTTTTCAGGTTTCACTTCAAATCACAAAAAAACGAAACATTATACAACAAATTACAATTCTAAGACTTATTGATACCTGAGATTTTCTGACGAGACCACATATGAGCATCGCAATTCAAGAAAAGGAGCTAAGGTTTGAGCTTTTTGGGCCAAAAGCGACAATTATTGGGTAACATTTGTTATCATATCAAATTCGTACCATCCAATCATACGCGCATACATAGGTTTGGGAATGGAATTGTCGTCAAAAAATCGAGGCGAAACATGCAAGCATCACAATGGACGAAACATTCCCCTAGGGCACTTGAGCTATTATTAGCACGGACTTCACCCACAACGCACCCCCCGGGCCGTGCGTGGGGTGGGACGGGTGCGGCGTGGGGTGGGCCTACGGATATGTACTGTGTACTTCTAATTCACGTAATGGTCATGGTTTCCAGCCTTGCTAACTTGCACAATGACCGATTCTATGGGTAACGATCGCATATCCATCTCACGCACTTGCGGATCTTGGAATTAAGCTCTGCCGACCTTCGTGTTGCAAACTACGTGGTACATTTCGCCTCGCAGCAATACAGATAAGGCGGCTTGGCCCGTCCCTCCTCGCCAGGGACCCGATTTTCGCTATTTTCCCTTCTTCGCCCATTCTCGCAGGCTTATTCAGTTGAAGTTTCTCAATTATTAGCTTTCGAAACGCGCCTAGGACTTGTGTTTGAACCAATTCCTCGCAATTCTTGGTACCCCCTAAGTTCAACTCTGAAAGTCGCCCATCGTCTCATTAAGCGCGCGCGGTTCCCTGATTCGCATGCAGCTGAGGCAACATGGGAAGGTTCCATGCTGCCACCACTTGCTCTACTTGCATGGTATATTGGTATGGTAAGGCATGGTGCAAAATAGCATGACATTGAATGGTTTATACCTACATGCATGGTACAATGGTAGATTTGTATGGTATGGCCTGGTGCAGCATATCACTGCATGTTATGGTTTATACCAAAATGCATGGTACAATGGTATAATAGTGGGGCATGGCATGGTGTAGCATAGCATTGCATGATGTGTACCTAAATGCATGGTATATTGGTATAGTATGGAGTGATGGTTGTGAAATAGATGATTCTAAACGTAGGAGTGATGATGATGGTCATGTTGAGATTGGTAGTACTGATGGTGTTAATGAGAAGATGATTGTGATCATGTTATGTGGTGTCGTAGTGCCTGCTTCAGTAGTTGTGTGTGGGCTGTGCTGCAGTTGGATAGCCAGTTCTGTGTGTGTGCGAGGTGTGTCTGAGTGTGTTTGTGTGTGCATGGGGTACGTAGTGCATGGATAGCCAGTGTGTGTGTGCATGGTGTAGTGCATGGATAGCTAGTGTGTGCGTGGGTGAGTGCCTGAGTGTGTTGTTTGTGTCGATGGGATTGTCTTGTAGTGCATGGGGATGGCCATGTGTGTGTATGTAAGTAGGGCCGTGTGGCAGTGCATGCGTAGCCCCTTGTGTGTGCGTGTGTGAGTGTCTGGGTATGTGTGAATGTGTGCATAGGGTTGTCTTGTAGTGCATGGATGGCCCGGTGTGGGTGCGTGATTGTCTGATTGGGTTGTGTTTGTCCATGGGATTGTCTTGTAGTGCTTGGATGACCAGGTGTGTGTAACTGTGTACGGAAACAGATCTGTGTGGCAGTGCATGTGTAGCCAGATGTGTGTGCATGTGCCTGGGGTTGTCTTATAGTGCATGGATGGACAGGTGTGAGTATTTGGTATGAACAGTGCTGTTAGGCAGTGCATGTGCAACAGGTGGTTCGTTTGTGTGTTTGCATGCGTGAGTGTCTGGGTGTGTTTGAGTGTGCACGGATTTGTCTTGTATTGCATGGATAGCCAGATGTGTGCGTATGTGCGAGCACAGTGCTGTGTGGCGGTGCATGGATAGCCATATGTGTAATTTGTGCATGCACAGTTCTGTGTTGCAGTTACATTACATTACATTACATGTTCAAGTCTACTTGACACCGCGAGGGTGTATGAGACTCTGTGCTTTAAACAAAAAGAAAAAGCACCCACAAAGCAAAAAACCCCATTACATCAGGGGTGTGTCGAGGACAAACAAACCAAGCTCCCAACCACCGTTTTGGTGGCGTAGGTAACAAATGCAGTGCATGGTTAGCCAGACGTGTGTGTATGTGCGTGCACAGTGCTGTGTGGCAGTTCATGGATAGCCAGATGTGTGTGTATGTGCGTGCACAGTTCTGTGTGGAAGTGCATGGATATTAATTTGTATCGTGCTTGCATATCCGTGTATTTGAGTGTGTTTGTGTTTGCATGGGGTCATCTTGTAGTGCATGGACAGCCAGATGTGTGTGGATGTACTTGCACATATAATACCTGTGCGACAGTGTATGTGTAGCCAGTTGTTTTGTGTGTGCATGCTTGAGTGGCTGAATGTGTTTGTGTTTGCATGTGGTTGTCTTGTGGTACATGCATAGACAGAGGTGTGTGTATGTGCGTGCACAGTGCTGTGTTGCAGTGCATGGATAGCCAGTTGTGTGTGTATGGGCGTGCACAGTGCTGTGTAGCAGTGTATGGATGGCAATTTATTTTGTGCGTGCTTGCGTGTGTATTTGAGTGTGATCATGTTTGCATGGGGTTGTCTTGTAGTGCATGGATAGCCAGATGTGTGCGTATGTACTAGCACATGGCTGTGCGACAAAGTATGTGTAGCCAGTTGTTTTGTGTGTGCATGCTTGATTGGCTGAATGTGTTTGTGTTTGCAAGTGGTTGTCTTGTAGTGCATGGATAGCCAGATGTGTGTGTATGTGCGTGCGCAGTGCTGTGTGGCAGTGCATGGAAAGCCACATGTGTGTGTATGTGCATGCACAGTGCTGTGTGGTAGTGCATGGGTAGCCAGCTATGTGTGTGTATGCGCGTGCACAGTGTTGTGTGGCAGTGCATGGATAGCCAGATGTATGTGTATGTGTGTGCACAGTGCTGTGTGGCAGTGCATGGATAGCAAATTGTTTTGTGCGTGGATGTGTTTGTATTTGAGTGTGTTCATATTTGCATGGGGTTGTCTTGTAGTGCATGGATAGCCAGATGTGTCTGTGTGCGTGCACAGTGCTGTGATGTAGTGCATGGATGGCCAGATTTGTGTGTATGTGCGTGCACAGTGTTGTGTGGTAATGCACGGATAGCCAGATGTGTGTGTATGTGCGTGCGCAGTGCTGTGTTGAAGTGCATGGATAGCCACATGTGTGTGTATGTGCATGCACAGTCCTGTGTGGCAGTGCATGGATAGCCGGCTATGTGTGTATGTGCGTGCGCAGTGCTGTGTGGCAGTGCATGGATAGCCAGCTATGTGTGTATGTGCGTGCACAGTGCTGTGTGGCAGTGAATGGATAGCCATATGTGTGTGAATGTGTGTGCGCAGTGCTGTGTTGCTGTGCATGGATAGCCACATGTGTGTGTATGTGCGGTGTGGTATAGAGTATGTATGCTTAAGGCCTCTGATGACCCCCCTGGGTTCCACGTGTCTCATTGTACATTAGTTTGTCTCTCTCCATCTGTGCTGCTGATACTGGCAAACTCTGCACCCAAACATTTAGCTCGTAGTTGGAGTGCGCATGACTAGAGATATCAGCTTTGCAGCGGTCATTATCCTTCTCAATAGTTGTCAAATGTTGTGTAGCTTATTCTGCTATGAGTACCTACTTACTCAACTACTTTTGAAACTCCCAGCCTCCCTCCTCTCACTTTCTCGCATTCTGCGTATCAACAATTTCTCGACTATTTGCCCCAATGTCCTGCCCGTGACTTCTAATGTGTTTAGGGTTTAGTTGCTTAGTGGTTTGAATGCCAGCGGTTGACCATAATTCAGATGCCACGTGTCCAGGCTGTCGATACTATGTGTTCAATCCTACGCACGCCAGGGACACGCCCAGCTGACTCTACAACCTCATTAACAAAACAAGTGTCCGACCGCAAATCACACTGCGAAATCGTAATACGATGTTGTATTAGGCAACAAGCGGCTTGTGTCCTGGGGGTCCCGAATGAATTGCCATAAATGTGGGGAATGAAGCCACATCAAGCTTGTATGCGGCTGACCGAACAAATTCAACTATACCTCTAATTGTTTACATTTCCTGTGCATCAAATTCTTGCAATTAAAGTCCATCTACAAGACAGTCCAGGCACGTTTAATACTCCTTCAAATTTAACAACCCTACAAAATGTCAATTATCGTAGTAAATGAAGCTACATCCATCGATTCAATTCAACAAAATCCAAATATATTGAATTCAAATGAATACAATTCAAATCAATTAAATGCATCCAATTCAAGTCAATACAACACAATTTTGATTCTATCAAATTAATTAAATCAATTTTAATTAATGAATTAATTAATTCATTAACTAATTCATACAATTAAATTTAATTGATAATTAATTAAATATAATTTAATTAATTAGTTAATAAACAATTAATTAATAACTTATAATAAATCAAACAGTTTAACATAAGTTGATTAATTCATTTTAATCTTATTATTCATTAATTAATACAATTTATTTATTTAATTAAACAATTATACAATAATAAAATTATACAATTGAAATTTTAATGAAATACAGATTATTTGAAACATTTTCATTCGGGACGCGCCTCCAGGCGCCCTTTATTTTTGATTGAGGGATTAGCCCGTCAAAACTGTGTGTCCGTGTGTGTGTGTGTGTGTGTGTCACAACCTACTTTGCAGGTTTCACTTCAAATCACAAAAAACGAAACATTAAACAACATATAACAATTATAAGACTTATTTATAACGGACATTTTCTCACGAGAACACATATGAGCATCGCAATTTAAGAAAAGGAGCTAAGGTTTGTGCTTTTTGGGCCAAAAGCTACAATTATTGGGTAACAATTGTCATCATTTCAAATTCGTACCATCCAATCATGTGCGCAAACATAGGTTTGGGAATGGAATTGTCGTCCAAAAATCGAGGCGAAACATGCAAGCATCACAATGAACGAATCATTCTCCTAGGGCACTAGAGCTATTATTAGCACGGATTTCACCCACAACTCACCCGCAGGGCCGTGCGTGGGGTGGGCCAGGTTGGAAATCAAACCACGCCAATTAACGAAGGTACTTATAATTCTCGTAATGTTCATGTTTCCAGCCTTGCAACTTGCACAATGAGCAATTCCGAAAATGGGAAACGAATACAAATCCATCTCACGCACTTGCGACCATCGTGCTGTAAACCATGGAGGTACAAACGTTCGCATGGGCACTTCCGAGGCCGCCAGCAATGGGACGGAATCGGACGCAGAGGGACGCATGGCATTCAAGTGAGACGCAGCCAACCTACTGAAGCTGCGTCTGCGACGCAACGGACCCTTCGACGTCCCTTCGACGACGGAGGACGCAGTGTCCTGAACAATTCGCCTTGGTCCCACTGGCGTGCCACTGCGATGCTGCCACACTGCAAGTCTGCCACTGCCAGACTGTCGACCGGCCCCCCCACCGGCCCCCCACTACATCCGCAATCATCATCACCTGCACCTGGTCGCCGATCTCAGTCCCGATCAATTCTCAATCCCGATCAATTCTCGATCCCGATCAATTCTCAATACCTACGTTAGCCTGTCTTCCCTTCGCCTGCCTCTGCTTGCTTGCTGCTGATCACGACGAATTTTCGCCTCACTCTGCCTGCTTGCTGCCGCTTCCGACAATTCTCCTTCCCGTTAAAATCTCCTTCCAGATCAGCTCCCAATCCCGCTCAATTCACAATCCCGGCGTTCGCCTGTCTCCCCTTCCGCCTCCACCAGGTATCCCACCCACACCCACACACCATGTTCAATGCTTAACATGCACTCCCAATCGCACAGGGGTTAGGCCGCATTGAACTCAATCACGTCCACGTCCGAGTTCGGACCTCTCGACACTTCCCTTCCCACTTCTACCCACTTCTACACCCCCCCACTCCAATCCCATATTCCCATCCTCTCGCCCCTATACCCCACGCCAGCGTCCACCCCCGGACCTGTCAACCTTTCCTCCCACTCCCGCCCCAGATTTTCCTGGCCTGGGCTTTGCTCCCATTGCCCACACCCTTCCTCACTCCCCAGCCGTCATGGTGTAGCACAGCATGGTATGATTTGTACCTACATGCACGGTTTATTGGTGTAGTATGGCAAGGTGAAGCATAGCATGGCATGTAATGGTGTATACATGCCATGCATGCATGAATTGTACAATGGTAGTATGGTGTGGTATGGCATGGTGTAGCATAGCATGGTATGGTTTGTATATACATGCATGGTATATTAGTATGGTATGGCATGGTGCAACATAGCATGGTTTGTTATGGTTTATACCAACATGCATTGTACAATGGTAGAATGGTGTGGTATGGAATGGTGTAACATAGCATTGTATGGTGTGTACCTACATGCATGGTATATTGGTATAGTATGGCATGTTGCAGCATAGCGGTCTAAATGGAAAGGAAGACAGATGGGATCCCTTCTTCGGGTGGCAGTGCATGCGTAGCCCCTTGTGTGTGCGTGTGTAAGTGTTTGGGTATGTGTGAATGTTTGCATGGGTTGTCTTGTAGTGCATGGATGGCCTGGTGTGTGTCAGGGTGAGTGTCTGATTGGGTTTTGTGTGTCGATGGGATTGTCTTGTAGTGCATGGATGGCCAGGTATCTGTATCTATGTACGGAAACAGATCTTTGTGGCAGTGCATGTGTAGCCACTTGTGTGTGCATGTGCCTGGGGTTGTCTTGTAGTGCATGGATGGCCAGGTGTGTGTATATGGTATGAACAATGCTGTGTGGCAGTGCATGTGCAGCCAGTTGTTCATTTGTGTGTTTCCATGCGTGAGTGTCGGGGTGTGTTTGTGTGTGCATGGGGTTGTCTTGTAGTGCTTGGATAGCCAGATGTTTGCGTATGTGCGTGCACAGTGCTGTGTGGCAGTGCATGGATAGCCAATTGTTTTGTGTGTGCATGTGTGTGTATTTGAGTGTGTTTGTGTTTTCATGGGGTTGTCTTGTAGTGCATGGATAGCCATATGTGCGTGTATTTGCGTGCACAGTGCTGTGTGGAAGTGCCAGAATAGCCAGATGTGTGTGTATGTGCATGCACAGTGCTGTGTGGCAGTGCATGGATAGCCAGATTTGTGTGTATGTGCATGCACAGTGCTGTGTGGCAGTGCTTGGATAGCCAGATGTGTGCGTATGTGCATGCACAGTGCTGTGTTGCAGTGCATGGATAGCCAGATGTGTGTGCATGTGCCTGCGTAGTGCTGTGTGGAAGTGCATGGATAGCCTGATGTGTGTGTATGTGCGTGCGCAGTGCTGTGTGGCAGTCCATGGATTGCCTCATGAGTGTGTATGTGCATGCACAGTGCTGTGTGGCAATGCATGGATAGCCATATGTGTGTATGTGTGTTCACAGTGCTGCGTGGCAGTGCAGGGTAGCCAGATGTGTGTGTATGTGCTTGCACAGTGCTGTGTGGAAGTGCATGTATAGCCAGCTATGTGTGTGTATGTGCGTGTGCAGTGCTGTGTGGCAGTCCTAGGTAGCTGGATGTGTGTGTATGTCCTTGCGCAGTGCTGTGTGGAAGTGCATGGATAGCCAGATGTGTTTGTATGTGCGTGCACAGTGCTGTGTGGCAGTGCATGGATAACAATTTGTATTGTGCGTGTATGCGTGCGTATTTGAGTGTGTTCGTGTTTGCATGGGGTTGTCGTGTAGTGCATGGATAGCCAGATGTGTTTGTTTGTAGTAGCACATGGCTGTGCGACAATGTATGTGTAGCCAGTTGTTTTGTGTGTGCATGCTTGAGTGGCTGAATGTGTTTGTGTTTTCGTGTGGTAATGTAGTGCATGGTTAGCCAGATGTGTGTGTATGTGCGTGCACAGTGCTGTGTGGCAGTGCATGGATAGCCAGCTATGTGTGTGTATGTGCGTGCGCAGTGCTGTGTGGCAGTGCTAGGTAGCCACATGTGTATGTTCATGCAAAGTGCTGTGTGGTAATGCATGTATAGCCAGCTATGTGTGTATGTGCGTGCACACTGCTGTGTCACAGCGCATGGATAGCCAGATGTGTGTGAATGTGCCTGCGTAGTGCTGTGTGGCAGTGCATGGATAGCTAGTTGTCTGTGTATGTGTGTGCTCATAAGTTGTCAAACGTTTTGTAGCTTATTCTGCTATTAGTACCTACTTACTCAACTACTTTTGAAACTCCCAGCCTTCCTCCTCTCACTTTCTCGCATTCTGCATATCAACAATTTCTCGACTATTTGCCCCATGTCGTGCCCGTGACGTCTAATGTGTTTAGGATTTGGTTGCTTATTGGTTTGAATGCCACCGGTTGACCATAATTCAGATGCTACGTGTCCAAGCTGTCGAGACTCTGTGTTCAATCCTACGCACGCCAGGAACACGCCCAGCCGACTCTACAACCTAATTGGCAAAACACATTTCAGACCGCATATCACACTGCGATCACGTAATACGATATTGTATGAGGTAACAAGCGGCTTGTGTCCTGGGGGTCCCCAATTAATTGCCATACATGTGGGGAATGAAGCCACATCAAGCTTGTATGCGGCTGACCGAACAAATTCCCCAAAATCAACCATTCCTCTGATTGGTTACATTTTGTGTGCAGCAGATGCTTGCAAATAAAGCCCATCTACAAGACAGTCAAGGCACCTTTAATACCACTTCAAATTTAACAACCCTACAAAATGTCAATTGTCGTTACTTCACAGTAAACAAAGCTACATCCATCGATTCAATTCAATTAAATCCAAATATATTGAATTCAAGTGAATACAACTCAAATCAATTAAACGCTTTCAATTCAAGTTCAAACAATTCAATATTGATTATATCAAATTAATTAAAAACATATTAATTAATGAATTCATGAATTAATACAATTTAATTAATTGAATTAAAGTAAAGTAACAATTAATTAAATATAATTTAATTGATGATGTTATTAATTAAATAGTACCAATGACTTTAAAATAATTTTATTTATTCATTTTAATCGTGTTATTAATGAATTAATTCAATTCATTTAATTAATTAAACATTTATACAATTATAATGAATACAATTATGCAATTAAATCCGAATTTAATTCTTAATTAAATTCATGATTATTTAAAACATTTTCATTCGGGACGCGCCTCCAAGCGCCCTTTATACCCGAATGAAAAAAATTACAAAATTTTTGATTGAGGGATTAGCCTGTCAAAAATGTCCGTGTGTGTGTGTGTGTGTCCGTCACAACCTACTTTTCAGGTTTCACTTCAAATCACAAAAAAACGAAACATTATATAAGATATCCCAAATATAAGACTTATTGATGTCGGAGATTTTCTCACAAGACCACATATGAGCATCGCAATTCAAGAAAAGGAGCTAAGGTTTGTGCTTTTTGGGCCAAAAGCGACAATTATTGGGTAACATTTTTCACCATTCCAAATTCGTACCATCCAATCATACGCGCATACATAGGTTTGGGAATGGAATTGTCGTCAAAAAATCGAGGCGAAACATGTAAGCATCACAATGGACGAAACATGCCCCTAGGGCACTTGAGCTATTATTAGCACGGACTTCACCCACAACTCACCCGCAGGGCCGTGCGTGGGGTGGGACGGGTGCGTGGGGTGGGCCTACGGATATGTACTGTGTACTTCTAAATCACGTAATGTTCATGTTTCCAGCCTCGCGAGCTTGCACAATGAACAATTACATGGGCAACGATAACATATCCAGCTGACACACTTGCGGAGCTGGGAATTAAGCACCAGCGACTTTCGAGTTGCAAACTATGGAGGTACCATCATTCGCATGGGCCAAGCCGCCCCCATTTGTACTGCCGAGGCGAAATGGACCACGCCACCGCGCCATACGTCACCCCTCCCTGGCAGGCGGCCTAGGATCGCCAGGGACCCGCTCTTCGCTCGTTTTCCCTCCTCGCCCATTCTCGCAGGCTTATTCAGTTGAAGAGTCTCAATTATTAGCTTTCGACACGCGCCTAGGACTTGTCTTTGAACCAATTCTTCGCAATTCTTGATGCCCCCCTCAGTTCAACTCTGATAGTCGCCCATCGCCTCATTGAGCACGCGCGGTTCCCTGCTTCGCATGCAGCTGAGACAACATGGGACGGATCATGCTACCACCCCTTGCTCTACCTGCATGGTAAATTTGGTATGGTACTGCATGGTGCAGAATAGCATGACATTGAATGGTTTATACCTACATGCATGGTACAATGGTAGATTAGTATGGTATGGCCTGGTGCAGCATAGCACTGCATGTTATGGTTTATACCAACATGCATGGTACAATGGTATAATAGTGGGGCATGGCATGGTGTAGCATAGCATTGTATGATGTGTACCTACATGCATGGTATATTGGTTTAGTATGGAGTGATGGTTGTGAAATAGATGATTCTAATTGTAGGAGTGATGATGATGGTCATGGTGAGATTGTTAGTACTGATGGTGTTAATGAGAAGATGATTGCGATCGTGTTATGTGGTGTTGTAGTGCGTGATATTTATTCGTGCTTCAGTAGTTGTGTTTGGGTTTTGCTGCAGTTGGATAGCCAGTTATGTTTGTGTTCAAGGTGTGTCTGAGTGTGTTTGTGTGTGTGCATGGGGTAGTGAATGGATAGCCAGTGTGTGTGAGTGCATGGTGTAGTGCATGGATAGCCAGTGTGTGTGGGTGAGTGCCTGAGTGTGTTGTTTGTGTCAATGGGATTGTCTTTTAGTGCATGGGGATGGCGAGGTGTGTGTGTATGTAAGTAGGGCGGTGTGGTAGTGCATGCGTAGCCCCTTGTGTGTGCGTGTGTGAGTGTCTGGGTATGTGTGAATGTGTGCATGGGGTTGTCTTGTAGTGCATGGATGGCCCGGTGTGTGTGTGTGCGTGAGTGTCTGATTGGGTTGTGTTTGTCCATGGATTGTCTTGTAGTGCATGGATGACAAGATGTGTGTATCTGTGTATGGAAACAGATCTGTGTGGCAGTGCATGTGTAGCCAGATGTGTGTGCATGTGCCTGAGGTTGTCTTATAGTGCATGGATGGCCAGGTGTGTGTATTTGGTGTGAACTGTGCTGTTTGAAAGTGCATGTGAAACCAGTTGTTGGTTTGTGTGTTTGGCCTCACAAATCACCACACCATACCACACCACACCACACCACACCACACCACACCACACCACACCACGACATAACACGCCACAAAAGGACACAAAATGACAAGACACAACACAACAAAACACAACACAACACAACACAACACAACACAACACAACTCAGCACAACTCACCACAACTCACCACAACTCACCTCAACTCATCACAAATCACGAAAAATCACCACACCACAAAACACCACACCACAAAATAAACGCCACAAAAGGACACAAAATGACACAAAAGGACGCGAATGACACAAAACGACAAGACACAGCACAATACAACTCACCACAACTCACCACACCACACCACACCACACCACACCACACCACACCACACTGCACCACACCACACACCACACACCACAACACAACACAACACAACACAACACACAACACCGCACCACACCACACCATACCACACCACACAACACAAAACACCACACTAGACAGCCACACCACACCTAACCACACCACACAGTCCTACACCTCTCCACAACCACTCCTCACCCCCACACCACACCACACACAACCAGCACCACCCCACACTCACCCCACCACACACACCACACCCCACCACACCCCCACCACACCACACCACACTGCCACCTCACCATACCCTTCCTCACAACGCACACACCACCCGCCACCACACCACACCACACCCCCCACCTCACCACACCCCACCACACATAACACCTCCCCCCCCCCACACCTCCCTCCCAACACCACACCCACAACTCACACCCCCCCCCACCCCCCCATAAACCCCACACCCCCACACCCCCCACTCTCCCCCCCCCTTCCCCGACACGAATCAACCCCACACCCCCCACAACCCCCCTTATTAACTCCATTCAACACCACACCACACCAAACCACACCACACCACACCACACACACCACACCACACCACACTACACTCTAGGCAACCCACACCACACCACACCACACCACACCACACCACGCCACGCCACACCACACCACACCACACCACACCACACCACACCCACACCACAACCCACCCACACACTCAACGCCTCACCAACACACCAACACACCACAAGCCACACACACACACCTTAACACAGTGTAGCCCCACATGCCTAACCTTGCCGACAACCCCCCTCCGGTCCCCCCACCCACACCCACACCCCCACCCACCCTACCCACCACCTGCACCGCACCATACACTCCTCCCCGCCACAACCACACCACCGCCAGCTCATACCACAACACAACACACCTCCCACAACACACACAACCCACTTCACCACCACACACACACAACACAAGCAAACACCACACAACAGAACACACTTCACCACACTACATCCCTACCACGACACAAAACGACACCTATCTACCACAAACCACACGTCATTATACTCCACTCAAACACCCCACACCACCCCACACCACACCACACCACTCACCCCCTCCCACCGCAACCCCACACCCCCCCCCAACCCACCCCACCCCAACCCAGCCTACACCTCTGCCACACCAACCCTCACCACACCACACCACACCAACACCACACTATACACCACACCCCGACAACCACAACCACACCACACTGCTTTGCACCATACCATGCCTCCCACACCAACCCACACACACCACACCACAACCACACCACACCACGCCATGACACACCTCACCACATCCTCTCCCAACACAACCAACACAACACTACCACAACACACACACACAACACATACACACCACACACCACACCAACGACGACACCACACCATACCTAATGAACACAAAAAACTACACAAATCGACCCACAACACACCCATGTACTAACGCCCATCACACCAACACCCCACACACCAACACCACACCACATCACTCCTCACCACACCACAACACACTCCACACCCACATTCCCACCCCACCACACCCACACACACCCCACAACACAGACCACAACACAAACCACACACACCCACCACACACCACAGCCACAACCACACACACCCACATAACCTCACCATCCCCATACCTCAAACACACGTTAACTCACCACTCCACTTACCTAAGATGACACAAATCGATACAAAACAATACGACATGATACGACACGCCACACCACAACACAACACAACACAACACACCAAAACAATCACAACTCACCACACTACACCACAACACAACATGACCCTACAAAAAACGTCACAAATTGACACATAAGGACACAATGACTTACACTCACAAGACTGATACAACACAGCACAACACAACACAACACAGCACAACGCACCACAACGCACCCACCTACTCACCACAAACACAACACAAAAAACACATACAACACAACACAACACAACACAACACACAAAACACACCACAACGCACCAAGACACCAAAAACCCCCCCACACCACGCCACACCACATCCACAGCACACCACCACCACACCACACCACACCCACACCACACCACACACCTCACCTCTCCACACCCACATCCACACCAGCACTCACCCACACCACACCACCCCCACACCACACCACCACCACACGTCTTCACCACACCACACCACGCTGTCCCCTCACCCATCCCCCTACAACCCCCCCGGTCACTACCACCACCACAACACTCACCCCCCCCACACCACACACACCCCATCACCACACTGGCACCACACTGCACCACATACCCATCACACCACACATCACACATCACACCCCACACCCACACTCACCACACCCACACACAACGCCCACACCAAACCTTCACTACACAAACACACAAATCTACACAAAAGAACCAACATGACACCGCGCACGCCACACCACACCACACCACACCACACACACTAACCACACCCACACACCCCACGAACCCGCACACCACACCACAACCTCACCACACATACCACAACACAATCGACACAAGCAACACAACATAATGCGCCACGCCGCACCACCCACACGTCACCCGCCTTTCGCTCACAACCTCACCACATACCACACTCCCCAACCCACCCACAACCTACACCAACCAACACCAGTACAACCAACACCACCCCATACCACTTCCTCACTACCACGAACGCCACACCACACTACACCACACCATCAACACACCCCATCCACACGCACACCACACCTCCACAGTACCACAACCACACCACCCCACACTTCCCCACACCTCCCACACCACCATCTCCACACCATGCAACACAGCCTCCCACTACCACACCTCACAACATCACCCTCACACCCCCCACCCCACTCACCCCACACGCCACACCCACACACCACAACTCACCCACACATCACACCATACTAACTCTACAACAAAACCACACCAATCTACTCAAATAACACAACATTACACTCCACTCCACTCCACACATACGCACACACACACCACACCACACCACACCACACCACACCACACCACACCACACCACACCACACCCACACCACACCACACCACACCTCACCTCACCACACACCACACCACACCACACACCACACCCAACTTCACCACACCTCACCACACCACACCACCACCACATCACACTCCATCACACCACCACACCACACCATACACCACACACCCTTCACACAGGCCACGAGTCACAATCCACACATCATACATTTATCAACAACACCTCGACCAACTTACCACTCACCGACCCCACCCCACACCACCAATCACACATCTGCATATACCTCAACCATACTACTACCCAAAACCACACACTCTCAAAAACCAACACAACATTACAACTCCACATTCCACACCCACACCACACCACACACACCCCACACCACACCACCCACATCACACCTCACCACACCATCACCCCTCCTCTCCACCCCCACAACCACATTTTCCACACGCACACCTCCGCTCGCCACACACCACACCACCACCACACCACACACCACACCACAACGCACCACACCATACCACCTACAAATTGACACAAAACAACACGACATGATACTCCACGCCAACACCACACCCACCACACACACCACAATCACACACCACCCCACGCCTCCCACACCACTCTCACCACAATCACACCACCCCAAACCCACCACACAAAGCCAACACCACCCCACACCACACCTCACCTCACCACACCACCCCACACACACTTCACACACCACAACCAACCACACCACTCCTCTCACCTCACCACACCCACCCCCAACCCTACACCCCCCCCACATGCCCCACCCACCGACACCTCAACCTCACCGATACACCACACCACACCACACCCACACAGCCACCCCACTTCACCACCCCCCCACACCACCCCACAACCACACCCATCCCACCACATCACCCCCACCACCCCCACAAGCCACCCCCCACTTACACCACCCCACATCACACCCAACCCCCCTCCTCACATTACCCCCACCCCACCACCAATCACCACACCACACCACCAAGCACCACACCGCACCATACTTACTACACGAAACCACACAAATTGTGACAAAAAAACAACTCAACATGACCCGCCCACGCCACACCACACCACACCACACCACATCACACCTCACCACACCACACCACGCCTCGCCACACCACACCACACCACACCACACCACACCACACCACACCCTCCACACAACACACTCATCACCCACCCCACGCACACCACCACCACCACCACACCACCCCGAACCCCACAACGCACCACACCCATACCACAATACAAATGACACAAACAACACACCTAATCCGTACATACGCCACGCCACACCACACAACCACACACACCACATCGCCACAACAACGCTCACCCAACCACACCACGCCTCACCACACAACCACACCACACCACCCTCACCCTCACCACCCCCACACCACCCACACCACACACTTCACCACACCCCCACACCAACGCCTCACCTCACCACACCACACCCACCCACACACAACCTCACCAACACCATCACCACACCACATCCCCACAAACCACACCACCCTCCTCACCTCACCACACACCACTCCTCACACACCACACACACACGCACCACATAGCACTCCCACCCCCCACCATACCCCCACCATCCCACCCCCCCACACCCACACCACCCCACACCACCCTCCCCCCCCCTCCACCCCACACCACCACCACCCCACCCCACCCCAAAACCCCCCCAACACTGTCACCCCCCACCACACTCCCACCACACCCTCCCACCTTCACACACAACCACCCGCACTCCCCCCCCCACACCCCAACTCCCCACCCCCACCACCCTACTCCTACACAAACCCACCCCCCTCGACAACCACCCCCACCCTTACTCTGCCCCTCCCCCCCCACCACTCACCAAACCACACATCCCATCCTCCCGCCCCTTCCCCCGATAAACCACCAGAGCCCCCCCGCCTCTCCCCCCGCCCCCGCCCCCCCCCCCCCCCCCCCCCCCACCACCACCCCACCTCCCTCCCCCCCCCCCATACCCCCCCCCCCCCCAAGCCACACCACACACCCAGACCACAACGCACCACACCATACCACAATACAAATTGACACAAAACAACACGACATGATACGCCACGCCACACCACACCTCACCACACCACACCACACCACACCACATCACACCACACCACGCCTCACCACACCACACCACGCCTCACCACACCACACTTCACCACACCACACCACACCACGCCTCACCTCACCACACCGCACCACACCACACCACACCACAAATCACCACAACATAGCACAACTCACCACAACACCGCACAACACAACACAACGCACCAAAACACACCAAATCACACCAAAACACACCAAAACACACCTCAACCTACCACATCACATCACACACAATGGTGTCATATGGTATGGGGTAGCATAGCATGGTATGATTTGTACCTACATGCATGGTTTATTGATTATGTATGACATGGTGCAGCGTAGCATGGCATGTTATGGTTTATACCTGCATGCATGGTAACTGGGTAGTATGTTGTCGTATAACATGGTGTGGCATAGCATGGTATATTGGTATGGTCTCTCATGGTGCAGCATAGCATGGCATGTTATGGGTTACCAACATGCATGATACAAAGGTATATTGGTGTGGTATGGCATGGTGTAGCATGGCATGGTATGGTTTAAACCTACATGCATGTTAGCATGGTAGTAGGGTGTGCTATGGCATGGTGTAGTATAGCATGGCATGGTATGGTGTATTCCAGCATGCATGAATACAATGTCCTAATGGTGTGGTATTGCATGGTGTAGCACAGCATGGTATGGTTTGTACCTACCTGCATAGTATATTGGTATGGCATGGCATGGTGCACCATAGCATGGCATGTCATGGTTTATATATAATATATATGTAGTATGTATGCTTTAGGCCTCTGATGACCCCCCTAGGTTCCACGTGTCTCATTGTACATTAGTTTGTCTCTCTCCATCTGTGCTGCTGATCCCCACAAACTCTGCACCCAAACAGTTGGCTCGTAGTTGGAGTGCACATGACTAGAGATATTAGCATTGCAGCGGTCATGATCCTCCTCAAAAGTTTTCAAATGTTGTGTAGCTTATTCTGCTATGAGGACCTACTTACTCCACTACTTTTGAAACTCCCAGCCTCCCTCCTCTCACTTTCTCGCATTCTGCATATCAACTATTTCTCGACTATTTGCCCCATGTCCTCCCCGTGACTTCTAATGTGTTTAGGGTTTAGTTGCTTAGTGGTTTGAATGCCAGCGGTTTACCATAATTCAGATGCCACGTGTCCAGGCTGTCGAGACTATGTGTTCAATCCTACGCACGCCAGGGACACGCCCAGCCGACTCTACAACCTCATTGGCAAAACACGTGTCCGACCGCAAATCACACTGCGAAATCGTAATAAGATGTCGTATTAGGCAACAAGCGGCTTGTGTCCTGGGGGTCCCGAATGAAATGCCATAAATGTGGGGAATGAAGCCACATCAAGCTTGTATGCGGCTTACCGAACAAATTCAACTATACCTCTAATTGGTTATATTTCCTGTGCATCAACTACTTGCAATTAAAGTCCATCTACAAGACAGTCCAGGCACGTTTAATACTCCTTCAAATTTAACAACCCTACAAAATGTCAATTATCGTAGTAAATGAAGCTACATCCATCGATTCAATTCAACAAAATCCAAATATATTGAATTCAAATGAATACAATTCAAATCAATTAAATGCATTCAATTCAAGTCAATACAACACAATTTTGATTATATCAAATTAATTAAATCAATTTTAATTAATTAATTAATTAACTAATTAATACAATTAAATTTAATTGATAATTAATTAAAGATAATTTAATTAATTAGTTGATTAATTAATTAATTAATAACTTGTAATTAATCAAACAATTTAACAGAATTTGATTAATACATTTTAATCTTATTATTCATTAATTAATACAATTTATTTATTTAATTAAACAATTATACAATAATACAATTATACAATTAAATGTTTAATTAAATACAGATTATTTAAAACATTTTCATTCGGGACGCGCCTCCAGGCGCCCTTTATTTGAAGAGGGATTGGCCCCATTAAAATGTCCGTCCGTGTGTCACAAACCATTTTTCAGGTTTTATGAACAACATCAAAAAAGTTGAACATTCTATATTTTTGATGAATTATAAGACATATTTATACCGGACGAATTCTGACCAGAGCATATCTAAGCATCGCAATTCTCGAAAAGGAGCTCAGCTTGGGCCCAAAAGTTACAATTCACGGTTAACAATTTGATTTAAGGGTGTTTTAAGCTAACATTTCAATTTTGAACCACGTGAACACATGCGTATACATAGGTTTGGGAACAGAATAGTCGTCAAAAAACCAAGGCGCAACATGTACGCATCACAATGGACGAAACATTCCCCTAGGGCACTAGTGCTATAATTAGCCCACGGACCCCACCTCAGGGCCGTGCGTGGGGCAGGGGCGGGGGCCACCGGGCGGGGTCGGGGGCAGGGGCGGGGGCGGGGGCAGGGGCAAGCCACGCCACCTGCAGCTGGCCAAAAACCCGTTCAGGAGGACGGGACATACCGTTCACGGGGGCAGGGGCAAGCCACGCCACCTGCCGCTGGCCAAAAACCCGTTCAGGAGGACGGGACATACCGTTCACGTCTGGGCTGGGCCGAAACATGCAATATCTTGTACAAATCCCGTAAAATCAACCATACACCTAATTGGCCTCATTTTTCTTGCAACAAATTCTTAAAAAAATAGCCAATCTACATACATGCATTTCATTACATTGCAGAAACGTTCAATACTGCTTAAAAATCAACAACCCTTCAAAAACTCTCTTTTTCGTCACTTTATAGTTAACAATGCTACATCACCAATCGAATCATTGGAATTCAATTAATTTAATGCCTCCAGGCGCCCTTCAAATTTAATCCTATTCGAATTGATAAAATTAAAAGCAATTACAAGCATTCAAATCACGTAAATTAAATTATCTTAAATGGAAAGGAATAAATCGAATTAAAATAAAACAACATTAAATACAATTCAATTTAATTAATATATTACATTAAATTAAGGATTCGAATAATGTCATTCGGGACGCGCCTCCAGGCGCCCTTAATTTTTAGCTGGATTGCTTGTAACCTAAATTAAAACGCAGCCATCTGGTAGAGACTAGGATAATTCTAAATTCAAAATTTGACTGCCTGTGTGTGAAGGTACATGGGGCAGTACAGGTGGCGTACAATCTGATAAATTATAGGGTGTTCAGGTCTAATACAACAGATGGGGAGCAACGTTTAACTACTAGGTGCCTGGCGTGCTGGGGAAGCTGTCAAGGGCAAGCTGGTGGCGGACTTGAGCTAGGAATGCTGCAGGGTAACTACAAGGTGTCAGCAGCTACTTGGGGCTGAGAGGTAGCTAGGGTCGCTGCAGGAGCACTAGGAGCGGATAAGATGTAGTGGCGGTAGGTACTGCTGAGGCTGGTGGGATCTGCTGGGTCATTG
Source organism: Chlamydomonas sp. ICE-L (assembly GCA_013435795.1). Classification (NCBI taxonomy): domain Eukaryota; kingdom Viridiplantae; phylum Chlorophyta; class Chlorophyceae; order Chlamydomonadales; family Chlamydomonadaceae; genus Chlamydomonas; species Chlamydomonas sp. ICE-L. The sequence continues at coordinate 31,564,744 of JACBWV010000626.1, forward strand.
CAGATCAACGTCATCATAACTATGAAAGCTGCAGGGAATGCAAGGGCTGCAGGGAATACAACTGATGATGTCTGTGCTAGGCTCCCCCATAATTTGGGAGTGAAGGCTAAGTACTGAAATGCTAAATTAGAATCGGGCAGGCATCATGTTGTTAGCATGAAAACATCGAAGGGGTAGAAGCTTGAACAGCTCGTGGCTAAGTACATGTGGCAGTACGGGGCAGATCAAGAATTAATTCCTAGAGTGTTCATTACTAATTTAACAGATGGTGGGGATTAACAAATCGCACTATGTAACTATGCCATGAGGTTGACTATGCACTGGAAGGTACATGGAATCTGCAGGTCGCTAATGCTGTACAGCACTGCAGTTTTGTGCATGTAGATCATCACACGAGGGTATCGCTCATGCAACAGATCTGTTGTACAGCATTGCAGTTCAGTGCACAGCAATTCAGTACAGCAGTGCATTACACAAGGGTTGTACGTTAGTACCGTACAGCACTTCAATCTGTGCAGTACAGTACATCAGTAGGTGGCTGTGCATCAGGATTATGTTACACGCAGATGAAAATCAGCTCACGAGGGTATCTCTCATGCTTATATCTGCATGCAAGAATAGGTCACATCACATGATGCATTGCAGTTTAGTGCAGCAGTACTTCTGTACATCAGCACATGGGCAGTACGTTAGTGCATTACAGCGCTGCAGTTTATTGCATGTAAGTCAGGACACGGGGAGTAAATGATCCTCTTAAGCTAATGTTCCCCCTTTTCCCTCTCATCTACTAATCAGTTATCCGATGCCTAGAGAAAGGCGCAATGCCTTGATGTGCCTACGGCTGGTGGGCAGGGAGAACAGGGGGTTCCTTGATGTGTGTGGATGAGTGTGGATGAGTGTGATTATGCAAAGCTCAGCGGTGGTGGCATGATCCTGGTGCTTGTTGCATTCAGGGGGAAGAGGTGGGACACGTGGTTGGGTAGGTATGTTGGTGAAAGTGTGATCCCAATCAGTTGAGATGGATGGGGTCATCTTGTCACTATTGTGGATGACGGGAATGCAGGCCGTGGTTGGCATGGTGTCTTGCTGGGTGGAGCAGGATGAGATACCAGTGGTGGATGGTTCTGTCGTTGAGATGGATGTGGGGTTTGCAACTGTCATAGGGATATCAACAACAACGTCAAGCACGGGTTTGCATGAGGGAGTGTGTTCCGACAGAGGGAGGACATGTGTGACAGGAGTGTAGTCATCATGGGTTACATCAGGTACACTTGTATGAGGGATGACAGGGTTGTCAGACAGTTCCCCCCCATGCAAGTGTTCAATATCAACGACAGTGGATCTGAGGCTGTATTTGGATCTGAGTGCTTCTAGTATGTCGTCTGGATCGTTGTGGTGCTTGTATTCCTTTCTGATAGGTTCTGAAAGATGCGCAAGAATGTATTCAATCTGAAACTTAGGCAGGCTGTTAGATCCAGGGGAAAAGTAGAAGTGGGATACCTTGAGTTCAGCTTCCATAGATTCAATCCACTCATGAAAGAAGTGTTGGTGGAAGATGAAGGTCTGACGGGGCGTGCAAGCAAGGGGAACAGGTACACTTGTATGAGGGATGACAGGATTGTCAGACAGTTCCCCCCCATGCAAGTGTTCAATGTCAACGACAGTTGATCTGCGGCTGTTGTCCCCAATTGCTGCATTTGCAGACATCAGAGGGACGGCTATGACAGCGGGCACAGGCGTGCAAGCAAGGGCAACAGTCGGGACAGATCGATGGTGTTCGGCCATGACAGGGTTGATCTTTCCAAAGTGCAATCTGAGGTCTCGCAGTATTTTTGCGCAACGTCTGTGTGCGTGGCAAACATGCGAACAAGGGGAGTGGACAATGAGTTGACTATATACCTAAATGCTACGCCGTTTGCATAGCTACAGATTCTAGCGTCGGGATAATCCTCTCTGTCGGGGTATCGCTCATCATAAGCATCATCATCATCATAATCATAATCACCGAAGGGTGATGGCTCATCGGCCGGCTGGTAATCAAGCATAGCATCTGCCTTGATGAACTTGCTATAAGGGGCATTTTCGATGTCATGGCAGATAGCTGAGTACCACTCACCAAAATCCTTGTCTGGTTCATAGACGTTGAGATGGACAGGCTCAATTTCACTCAATCTGAAAGGCTCAGGATAGGGTCTCCACATTGGGGAGGTGTTGATCTGAAGTTCAGCGAGATGGCCACCTTGGCGATTAGGATGTGCCCCCCATCAGGCGATTGCCGGATAGGATCCGTCAAGTGTGGCCACGGAGCAGAATGGCGTCGGGATCGATGACAGAGAATGTTATTGGAGCGGCGGAGAGGGGGGGGGGGGGGGGGGGGGGGGGCGAGTAATAGGGGATGAGGATTCGGGAGGGGTTGAGGCGAAGGGAGGGTAGGAGATTGGAAAAGGTGGTGAAAACTTGCGAAGCAACTGGGGTGGGAATAAATGGAATCTGGTGGGGGCGAGTTGGAGGTGGAGGCCAACTTGGGAGAGATCTGGAGGGTTTGATAGGTCAGGAGGTGGTTGAGAGGTGGCTGAGGTTGCTTACGCAACGGGACGTGGGAGATGGGAAGGGGGTGGTGGGGGCGTAGTGGTGGTGGAGATGGTTGTCAGTGGGGTGTGCTGGACGACAGCTTGAGGCGCAATGGAGCAGGATCAATCCGGATACGCGGATGATATACCGCACAAGAGTGGTGTCCCAGCGGGGAGGTTCTTGTCGGGTGGAGAGCCTTACTCGATCCTTTCAATTGATCCGCTCCGCGCGACAACAATCAAAATGTCCTTCAGCTCGGAATACCGTCAAGCAAGGACAATCTAAAGCGAATGGGACCGTAACCTGTGAATTTCCGGAGTATGTGCAGAGCACAGAGACGAGGGGAAGACGGTAAGAATAAGATCTTTACAGTTAGATAAGCATTCGATCAATGCGCTAGGAGGAAGTACTGAGATGGCGCGGCACCTCAGGGTACTGGCATCAGAGTCCGTGCCATAGCTGGCAGCGGCATCGCAGTACAAGTGCAGCAGGCGGTAGACCTTGCACTCTAAGTCACACTCTAGGGAACCGTGAAACCCCTGTGAATAACATTGAAAAATAATATATTAATGCGTCCCACCTCAAAAACTGTTTTGTTGGCTGGCGTTTTCTTTCCTTGCCCGCCTACCCCTACCTTGGTTGCTTGCGCACTGACACTGATCGAGAAAGATCGTAGGCGGCCTGGTGACTTTAGACGCGGAGCTATAACACCATTCGACAGGGAAAGCGTGGCCCGCTGCTAGGACGGCCAACTAAAACGTAACGGTACGTACCGTTCACAGGTCTGGGGCTGGGTCAAAAAACAATGCCGATACCACCCTACCTCACCACCCCCATAACCCTTCTCAATACCCATAACCCCCCAACCCACCACCCCTCCACCCCCACCTAACACATACCTCGCGAATACCACCACCTTGTAAATAAAAAATTTTTTTTTTTTTTGTTCTTAAAATCAAAACCAGACCTCTCTCTGATTTGGTCCCATGTTTAGCCAAACAAAAAAAAAAAAAAGCATCGCATTCTTTTCCCTTATAAATAAAGAAAGCAAAACCTTAACAAAACCGGTATGCCATTCTTTATAACAGTACAAAATGCACGGTTAAATATTGCTTTGAAAATTTAACAACAACCCAGGAAAATTATAACCTGTTTTCGTTTACTTACCTCTTTTGTAATCTCAACGATAGTCAACAATAATTAAATTAAATTAAACATTAAATAAAAAATTAAGATAAATTACAAGTAAGGTAATTAATTACCTGTTTTTTCGTCTTTTGTATCTCAGATAGTCAACATTAATTTAAATTTAAAATTCCCAAATAAAATTGAATTAAAAAATTAAGATAAATTAAAATTAAGGTAATTAAATTACATTAAAAAATTAAATTAGATAATTATGATGTATCGTATTAAAGATTAATTAAATTTAAATCAATACTACAATAAATTAAAAAAATCAAATCAAAAACAAAAAACAAATCAAACCACAAACCAAATTAAAAAAAAAAAAAAAAAAATCACATTAAATTAATATAAAATTAAATGTCACATTCGAATGAATTAAACTTCAAATCAATAAAGGCCATTCAATTCACGTAATATAATCAATTTGGATTCAAAATTCAAATCAAATCAACCATATTAATTTTCATTGAAACTTAGACTACAATAGCAACAAAAAACCATTAAAATTCAAAATTCAATTGAAAAATCATTAAAAAAAATAAAAAACAATTAAAAAAAAATCGCATTCAATTCAAACTCTGATCATTTCAATTTCATTCCCTTCACATATCATTCGGGGACTATCAGCCATGTATAAGCGGTGCTCTCACTCCTCACACCTCACCTTCAACACTCACCGGCGCGCGTTTATGACTGGGTGACTAACTTATGTACTACTCTTCCCTTAGAAGATAGAACTACTCATCTATCCTCGGCTCTCCCCTCCTGAGAGCCCAGCTTCCCGTGGGACCTGGTCATCTTTGAGATATGACTCCCCAGGCAAAGAGTGGAGTGCAGCTCCCTGTCAACGTACGGTCTCCGGTCCTGATTTCTGTACCACTGTAGTTCCTGTCTAACCACAAAAAAAAGTCTAAAAATAAAATACTCAGTCTAAATATAATCTAAAAAATAAATACTAACCTACACCGTCTACCCCAAAAAAAAATATAAAAAAACCAACCCCCCCCGCCCCCTCCTTTCCTCACTTTCTCATTCCACGCACAGGTGCCCCTTTAATCTTTAAAAATGGTCTCCTTGTCTGTAAAAGTTATCCAGATCCAATCCTTGGTCTACCGTGGTAAGATTGGTGCGTCTGTTTCCTTTTTTTCTTTCCGCTTCTTTAATCATCTACTGTCCCACTCTCACCCTACAAAACCCGGACCGGAGTGATTCAAATCTGATAGGTTCATTATTGTGGGCTCCCATCACTAACCACAACTGCTTGATAATTCACTTCCACTTCCTTCCTCAACTTCCCCCTTTCACACTTCATACTTCCCCGCGAGGGCCGCCTCTCCTGCTTCCTCTCTCCTGCCCGGCTTCTTTGGTGAAACTAAACCAAACTTAATGGTGTTTCATGGGCTCTCGTGGGAATCGCAAGAGTGTCATTGTGAGCAATGGATGCGACCGATCCTCTCCTCCAAAAACGGGGTTGAAGGTTCCTCCTATCCTCTAGAAATGGGCTAGATAGAACCCGACTGCGCGCCCACCAGCGCCTCTCTCTGCTTCTGCTGCCTTCCTCTGCTGCGGAGAGGAAGGTCCTTCCTCCCTCCTCTTTCCTTCCGCCATCAAGGAAGTAACACCCCCCCCCCCCCACCCCCCCACCCCCCCCCCCCCCACCCCCCCCCCGACAAAAAAATCCATCCAAAAAAACACAAAAAAAACAATCACTCCACTCCTTCCTCCAATTTAATTAAACGGTTTTCTCCTTCCTCTCAATGGGTTCGACGCCTGTCCTCTGATGTTGAGGATTGGTCTGATGAAGCTGGGTGTTGGGGGTACAGGACCACAATCATTCATCCGTTGTGGCATCAAATCAGAACCCGGCAGGCCTCATTGGCGTCCCCCTCCCTTCAATTTTGATGAAAGACTACTCCTACTAATACTTACTACTACTACTTATACGACTGATGATGAGGAGGACTTGAAGAGTCTACGAGTGCTCTGACTTATTTTCATCTTCGCGGCGTTCGCGGGCGGGTGACCCAACCCCCATCTTCTGCTGCTTCTGCTTGCCCTTGCCTTCTGCTTGCTCTGCTTCTCTGCTCTTCTGCTCTGCTGCTGCCCACTCGTGTCTTTTGAGACTTCGCTTCCCCGCTTGTTTCATTCACCGGTGTATGAGCTGCTGATCATCAGATGCCTAAATATATCGAGAGCTTTTTCGCTGTGTATCAGCCTCAATCCCAATCCTTCGTCGGCGCCGTCCTTTTGATGAGCCTTTCCCCCCCCCCCCGGCTTAACCCGGAGGTGGCTAAAGCCCACTTTCTTGAAGGCTTTGCTCTGCTTCTTTTCCTCTGCAATACATCTGCCCCCATGGAGCGTGGCCTCCCTGGCTACCCACAAACTCGCTCCCTCCGCCCCCCGCCTCACTCGCGAGGCCTGCTGTTTTTTTTTTTTCCTTCCTTCCTCTGCAACACCTTCCTCTTCTTTCCACCTCCATCCTCTGGCTTCTCTTGCAAAGCTGCCCCTCCTTTCCTCTGGCACACGCACCTCTCTGCTGGTGCTGGTGGCCTCCCTGGAAACCCCCTCCGCCGCCTCCGCACCGTGAGCTGCCTTCCTGCTGCCCCTGGCCCTCCTTCCTATGCTAGTATTACGCGGGTCATGCGAATCTTCTGGGAGCCTCTGCTCCCTTGTGGATGTCCCTTCTCCAGTCCTTCCGACTTTGAACTTCGGACTCCCACGCCTTATCAACCCAGGATCGAAAACGGGATGGTGAGTCCTTGAGAACCGTCTCTTTGTAACGGTCGGGATGGAATATGCAGGCTACAATGGTCAAAATGTTTAGTGTTGGAAGCTGAGGCAGTCGCCGAGTGAATGGCTTTCTTTCCCTCTGAGCTTGTACCCAAGGGTGTCCGTTCTTTTCTTGTCCAGTTCACTTCTCTGGGAATTCTGTCTTTATCTGTAATCCCCAATCCTCCCCCCCCCCACAGATCATGGTGTTTCCCTTGGTGGTACTAGCGTCTTGATCACGAGAAGCTTGGTTATTCACAGTTTGTGCGAGTGCCCCTGTCCCCTCCTGTTGTCTGTAGAGCCCAGATTTCGATACTGCTTATGGAGTGTTGCGAAGGGTCCATTCCTGTATTATGAAAAAGCATAGATACGATCACAGCCGCATCTTGAACGCTGGTCTTGCGCGGAGTATTTCATCAGACATTCGTAGGGTCCTTTGCTCCTGTCCCTGTTTTCTCCTTCTTCCTTCTATTTCTTCCCTTCTTCTTCTTCTTCTTCTTACTTCTCTTTCTTTTTTTCTTTCTTCTCGTGCGATTGGAGGCTGGGTCTATTAATAATACCCTCCATTCATGGTGAGTCTCTCTCGGTTTTGATTAATCCTCCTGCACTGTTTTGGGGGGGTTCAGTGCCCTACTGCCTCTCGAACGTCAGGTTCCTGTGTTTAACTATGATGCTCGCGAACATGGAGGACTATTGGGGTCAAGGTATACCAGGACTTGCACCATTTGCCACCGCCCCTCGGGATAATCCCTTTTGGATATCCATACTCTCTGATGCCCTTGCCTCTAGAGAAGGTCCCCTCTCATCTCTCATGCGTAAATCGAACTCATAAAATCGCACCTGGGCCCTTCTGACGCCGTGGTCGATGAAATTTCCTTTTTTCTTTTCTTTCTTTTTTCCTTTCTTTCGGGCATGGGTTTCGCAAGTCCTGTGCAACTGAACCTCCTCCCGCAGTGCTGGACATCCTGTCCCATCTCAGTCAGACTCAGCGCCCACGCCATGGAAACCCTTGTGAATGGGAATCCGTTTGATAAAATTTTATCCGATTTGAAAAAATCGCATGCGGCCCAGTACGTATGATGTGGCTAAACAGACAGACTGTAGATTATACCCTTACCTTCATACTGGTCTTGTCTGGAGGCATATCGGTCTCTCCTCCGCTCGGTCTCATCCGTCTCTCCCCTCCTCCTCGTCCCTCCTCTCCTTCTTCCCTCCTCTCTCCCTCCATTCCTCCGACATTTTGGAACATTGCTCCTCTCCCCAGGGGTCCGACGTCCAGGCATCCTGGTTGGGTTCCGGGACGCTCCCCAGTTTCCTGCCACTGCTGCTTGGCTTTGCTGCGTTTCACAGCGTGGCAGGGATCTGGGTTCTTCTCAGGGTTCTGGTTCCAACACCAACAAGCGACGTTCTGGAATTGCACTTGGGGGGCCCCACTGCCTCAGCAAGACGCCCATACTCGGAGGGAAGAAAATCGCTGTTTTTCACGAAAGCATCCGCAACCTGCGTAAGACCAAGCTGTGCACACAAATTGCAAACTCGGTTTACCAAATCCGGTGCCCCATGGCCTTGGCCCTTTCTCAGTGTGCTTTACTCCGCGGCAGCTGCCTCCTGGGGCAGGCTCCAGATTGATGGGTTATGCTTTGGATCAAGAAATAGGAGGTCCGCTCTGGTACGGGGCTCTGTCCCTTTTTTTTCTTTCTCTTGTCCTTTGCGACTGCGAACTTTCAACAAATGTTCCTGGCTGCAAGAAAGCCCGAGCCGTCTCCCCCCCTGAGGGTGTCTGCATGTTTGAATTTCGGAGCTGGGGATGTCAATCACGGTGATATGTCTTGTTTCTGTTCACTGCCACTGTGTTTCTGGCTTTTCTGATAACTGGGCCAGCAGTTTAAATAAATTTTGGTGATGGTGTGGTTCACGTCTGTGGGGTCCAGGTTTCTATTTATGTTATGTAGTGATTGGTTACCACAACACAACACCAATTCATCACTTTAAAAAATATAAGAAAAAACCAATGTTTCGCTACAACTAAACAACTATCTAACAAAACACTACAAAAAACTCACAAAACCTCTACACTACTATCTCTAGCTACAAAAAAAAACAAATCCACACACAAACCACTGTCCGGTGAACCTCATGTCAGTAAATGCTGTTGCCCATGCTCACAACTGCAAGATTTCTTTTGATAGTCTTAGTTGTACTGCCACACAGGGCTCTTCTGTTCTGTGGTCTTTCCCTGCCTCCAGTGATGGTGTGTACAAGTTTGCATGTAGGCCTTGTCACACCCCTCGTGGCCGTTTGTATGGGTGCTGAAAAGTATCCAGCTTTTGCTCTTGATGTTGATGAGGATGGTGGAGTTGTGATCCCTACCACTCCTGAATGGTTGTGGCATAGGCGGCTGGGTCACCCTGGCTATGATGCCATGCACAACCTTGTAAGGAAGGGTTTGGTTCAGAACTTACCCCTCACTCTCCAACAGGTGCAAAGACTGTCTAAGATCCCATGTGATGCTTGTCAGAAGGCAAAGGGAAAACGTATCCCTTTTCCTAAAGAAAGCAAAACTAGGATCCGTGCCCCATTACAACGCCTTCACTTGGACATCATGGGGCCATTTAATATTAGGGGCTTGCGTGGGGAGTTTTATGTTCTGTGTCTCACTGACCAATACTCTGGCTATGCTGAGGTCTTGTGCTTGAGAAACAGGGATGAAGCTCCCTTAGCAGTTCAAACTACCATCCTCAGATGGATGACTCAGCTGCATGGATTTGTTTTCAAGTGTCTTAGGTCTGACAGGGCTAAGGAATTTATAGTGAAGTGGTTCGAGGATTGGTTAGAATCGGTTGGTGCTGTGCATGAATTGTCCATGGCTTACACTGCTCAGCAGAATGCGACTGTGGAACGGTACAATGGGGTCCTTCAGAACGTAGCTAGGAGCATTCACTTGGAGTCTAAGCTCACTAAGTCCTTCTGGCCCTATGCCTTCCTCGCCGCGTGTTACCTACGCAACCGGCTGCCTAATCAGGGTGACAAGACTCCTTATGAGTTGTTCTTTGGGGTTCTACCTGATGTATCGTTATTGCGCGTGTTCGGGTGCCCATGCTATGTTACCTTAGTGAATGGGAAGAAGCGCAATAAGCTTGACGAAAGGGCGTTATCTGGTAGACTGGTTGGGTATTCTCTGGTGAGTAAGGGTTATTTTGTTTGGGTTCCGAAGTTGCGCCAGGTGGTAGAGAGTCGTGATGTGCTCTTCTATGAACAGTTTAGCTATAAACTGTATCCCTGGGCTCCCTTCTTCCCTATGATGGATCTCAGTATTTTTCTCGCACCCCTGCCGCTATCATCGGTAAAGGGCTTGATACTACTGACAATGTCCTGGGCCCTTTACCAACCCCGATTGTTGACCGCTTTACTGGTCATGGGATGACGATGCGTCCCAGGCCAGGTAATGATGGTGCTGTATCGCGTGCGGCGGCATTGGGCCAGGGGGAGTCTGATGTTCCTTCAAGCTCTAATTTATTCGAATCTCAGGGGGGTCGCCGGGCCTTCCTCTGCGCCACGTTTCGTCGGTGAAGTCGTAGGATTAGGACAGCCTCGGGTCATAGTGGAACCTAGTACAGGTCCACTGCCCACTAGTCGCCACCCCCCGTCCACCTATTCGGATAGCTCGCGGGAGTTGTTGATCACTTCACCCCCTGCTATACCTGGTGGTTTATACCGGACCAGGCATTGCGACGATGTGGCCGTCACAGATGATGTGAGTGATGACCTCGAACACTGGTCCGGGTCAGATACTGCGTATGGCTGGGGTGTTCCAGTGTACCCAGGCTTCGACGATTTAGAGGCAAAGGAGGCCGGCCTTGTTCAACCACGCATGAGTGCTGCGCTGGGGGCTTTATTACCGGTTACTGCTGATACTGCTGATATCCCCGCTGCCCATGTACAAGTACACTGCTGGTACGTGGGGGCTTTTATTTCTACCTCTACTGAACTCTCTTATAAAGCTGCAATGTTACCTACCAACCCTGACAGAGATCTCTGGCTGCAGGCTATGAAGGATGAGATGGCCTCCCTCCATGCTCATGGCACTTGGGTCCTCACTCCACAGCCTCCTAGGCAGAGGATTCTATCTGGCAGATGGTTATTTGTCAAGAAACATGGGGCTGATGGTTCTTTGCGTTTTAAAAGCTCGTTTTGTAGTTCGTGGTTTTCTGCAACGTCCTGGGCTGGACTACCATGATGTATATGCCCCCGTCTCCTCTAAAGCAGGTCTTCGTGTGCTCCTTGCTGCCATCACTCATAGGAAGATGTTTGTGAGGCAGCTGGACATCAAGACTGCATTCTTGAATGCCAAGCTGGAACCTGGTCTGGACCTGTTCTGTTACCAGCCTGAGGGCTTTCATGAACTTGGTCCTGACAATGTTCCCCTTGTGTGCAAGCTGATTAAATCTCTTTATGGTTTGAAGCAGGCACCCAGGGCTTGGAGCAAAGATGTAAAGCAGGTTTTGGTTGCCCACGGTTTTACCATGTGCAAAGCTGAACCTACTCTGTATTTCAGGAGGGATTCTACTGGTGGGTGGAGCTATGTCCTGACCTATGTGGATGACTTTATCTGTGCTTTTAGTGAGCTGCATAGGTATGCCTTGCTGATCGAGGCTATGGAAGCAGCTGGGTGGGAAGTCAAGGAAATGGGTGTACCTGTCCAGTTCCTTTCATTGGACATGACTTGTACACTTGATTCTGACGGCAGGTGTGTTAAGATCAACCTCTCCCAGCACTCCTACATTGTTGAGCTGGTGGAGCAGTTTGGTCTCACTGCTGCTACCAAACCCAAGTTTTCAGTTCCCATGGCCAAGTGCACTGTCACTGATCCTCCTGGAGAACCTCTGGCCTCTAATAGCCAGTACCTCTCTCTTGTGGGGGCTTTGCTGTACCTGGCTACCTGCACAAGGCCTGATATTTCTTTTGCTGTGAGCTACCTGTCCAGGTTTTCTGCTCAACCCACTGCCCCCCTGTGGGCTGCAGCCAAGCGCTTGCTTTTGTATTTGAGAGAACATTCCCAGCTGGGCCAATGACTGTCAGCTGCTCCCTCGCAACAAGCACATTGATGTCATCCATCACTATATCCAGGAGCTGGTGGAGGATGGCCAGGTGGATGTTGCCTATGTTAACACTAAGGACAACTGTGCTGACCCCTTCACCAAGCCCCTTGATCCTATGGTGTTCTGGCGTTTCATTCGCATGTTTGGAATGACTGCTTCTCCTTAAACCAATTTTTTTGGTTACATGTATTCTAGAATTTTGGTTACATGTATTCTGGAATTTTTGGTTACATTTTAAGGTTTCTTTGGTTACATTTAGAGTTTCTTTAAGTTATCATTGATTGGCATTAGGTTCCTATTCCCGGATCGGGTTTTCTATACCGTTGTTACCCGACTTTGATATTTAGTTGTCCTCTTATATCCACTTGGCAAATTTTGGTTCTTTGCCTTGCTTCATACCTTCCCTTACACCCTTCGGGTTTCATTTGAAGTTTCTCTCGATTTTTTTTCCGGAGTTCTTTGATTTTTTTTTTTAATTTGTTACATATAGTTCTATGTCACCAGTGCCATAGGTGGAGTAGTACTATTGTATGTCACCTGTGTCATAGGTGGAGTATCAGCATGTATAGCGGTGCTCTCACGCGTTTTATGACTTGGTGACTACTTATGTACTCCCTTAGAACTATCGGCTCTCCTGAGCCAGCTTCCCGTGGGACTGAGTCATCTTGAGATGACTCAGTGGCAGCTTCCTGTCACCTACGTCTCCGGTCTGATCTGTACCCTGTTAGGTTCCTGTCTACCGCCTCCTTTCACCACAGGTGCCCCTTTATGGGTCTCCTGTGTCTGTAACGTTATCCTTGTCTCCGTGTATAGATTGGTGCGTCTGTTCCGCTGCTTTAATCTACTGTCCACTCTACCGGAGTGATTTCAAGCTGATAGGGACGCACCTCCAGGCGCCCTTAATGTAATGAGTTTATTAAATATTTCCAATGCTATTCAATTGAAGTACCGGCAACGAAGCTTAGCTTCCAAGTAGCGTTGGGACGAATTTGAACTTGGTAACGTGTCTCCAGCCAGCAATTTGGCTGCTCGCCGTCCTTGGCAGTAAAAAATATTTACCGGGGAAAGGTGAAGGGTAAACTTATACCGGTTAGAGGGCGTTTACACGAGCCGGTTATCTTGGCCAGTTAAGTTGGCGAGATAACCAAATAGTTAGCGCCACGTATGCCCGAACCCTCAACGAACGCAAAATTCACCAGTTTCTGTTTACACGTGCATTTGCGCTCGCAGTTAGCGTTCGGTCAGGTTGGTCGTGTACTTCTGGATAGCCTCGTGATTTTTGAATTTTGGGTGACAGACGAGCTATTTTCGGGCCTTGCTCCGCAGCACGAACTGTGCTGTGAAGCAAGCGACTTCAAGGCTCCGCAGCGACCCGTCGATCGAGATTGCTGGGTGAGATCTGGCAGCTGATCATCAACATCTGCTCGGCCAATGCCTTCTTGCTTGCTGCTCTAGAAAATTCGAATCAGCAGAAATTGACGAACTGGACTGGAGGTAGCGTAGCCGATATATCTCACAGCTCGGAAGCCAAACGAACTTAACGAACCACTAACCTTAACCTTTAACCCGTAACTAGGGGGGGGGGGGGGGGGGGAGTTATGGTTATCGCGAAAATGGTTAACTGGGCGAGATAACTGACGCGAAAAGTGTCGTGTAAACGCTTCGTAGTTAGTTAACTGTACATCTTAACCGTAACTGGCCGAGATAACCTGCTCGTGTAAACGCCCTCTTACAGCTTGTTTCCAACCAGTTGGAGGTCCGGTTGAGCGGCGGTTAAATTCGTTATTTTCGGCGCTAACCGGTGTTTGGTCGGAAACACAAAAAGTTGAGGTCCGGTTAAAGACCAACTGCCCCGGTTGGTTCAACGGCGCACCCCCCCCGCCGTTGAAGAAAGTTGAGGGGCGGTTAAATTCGGTTGTTGCATTAGATCTGGTGACGTCACGAAATTGGCGCGCGCCTCTTAAAAATCATGCTGCTTTGGAGTGCCGCATCCTTTCTTTCTTTTTCGGACACTCATAATTGATCGCACGGTTTCACCAAGATGGATTCGCAGCAGCAGGGCACCGTCCCTGCCACGCAATTTTCGACTGATCTTCCTGAGGGGCAGGCGCAGATGCGTGTTCTATATCTGGACCCGCGCCAGCAGGAAGAACTACGCCAATTTGAGGTGCATCGGCTGCAACAGCTGCAACAGCAGCAACAGCAGCAGCATCAGCAAGGAGCGGGATAAACGCTGAAATCAGCGTCTGGATAGCGAGGAAGTGCTGCGCTGCGCATTTGACACGTTGATCCATTTTGAGATGACCTGGCCAGATGCAAAAGACTGCTCAACTGGTGGAATGTTTCCAACCAGTTAAGGGTCCGGTTAGAGTTCGAGTCTAAACCCTCCGAAACACAATCCTTAACCGGACCTCCGGTTGGAAACAAGCTGTTACAGAAGCTGGTACCAGTAACCAGTGAGAGACCTTACAACGGAAAGAGTGAGGGACCAAATACCGTTAACTAAGCATAGATACCGGGGCCGACGACGAGCGTGACGCGTGATGACTGGGCAGTACTGCCGGGTCTGGATAGGTTGTGTATTACCGACACGTAAGCATCTTTCGCCCGAAATCCCGAATATGTCCGATTGTTGCGGACGCGGACGGTTAGCGGTTAGTGGTCCATGACCCGCCGTAACCCTCCAGGCTGTCCAAACTGGAACACTTGTATGACAGTTTCTACCCGATGCTTAAGCCACCATCACATGCCACCTCGCAGTGATTTCATCTCGTCTCATTCAGGAAGTCTCTACGCTGTGCTTTCCAAGTTAAGTGATTTTCTGAGGCATTGCTTCTCAGCTTCTGAGCGTTTTGGCGATACAGGCTTGCGCGAATCGTCGGATCAGGTAAGCGGGTACATCAAGTTACTTCCCGCGCTTGTGTTTGTGTTTGTTTGTCTCTTTGTGTGATGGTATGTGTCGAAAAAAGGAAAGCACAACCCCGTTTGTGTGTGCTAATTCCGCATGGCCCTTTCAACGGGGGCAATGACGCTCACTGCTAGATAAAACCATGCTGCGACACGCCTGGCAAATCTGTTGCTCGGGACTAGTGCCCCCTACTGTTCCTGATCTGTCCCTGGCGTGCGCTGCACGAGCGCTGTGTACGTGCGCTGTTAGCCCTACTGGTTACATCCAACGCCTTGGCCATCAACCCGGCGCGATATGGTGGATTCACGGAGGTGAGTGGGCCTGGTTCGTTTCGATCCGCCCTGTTCGGATGGATCGAGTGTGGACCCCCCCCCTCCCCGGGCACCTCCCCCCTCCCCCCTAGAGAGGGAGACGGAAGGGTCCAGTTTACAACTACTCCCCTGCAGTTTCCGAATAGTTGCCCTTGCTACCTCCTTCTCGCTACCCACTGCTTCAGAGTTTGATTGGACCCACTACCCCAGCCCCCCCCCCCCTCCTCCCTCCTCCCTCCTCCCTCCTTTCTCCCCATCCCTCCTTCCCCCTCCTCCCCCCCCCACCCCCCACCCCCCACCCCACCCCCCTACCCACCCCCCCACCCCCCAAGTGCACTTTACTCTCACCGAAAATTACATCCCCCGCACCCCAGACACCCCCCTCACTCCCCTCCCCCCTCCCTATAAATATCCGACTGTACTCATCACGTTTTACAGTCATGTTGACATCCCGCTGCAAAAAAGAAGAAGCAAAACCAGGGCTTGGGTAAAACTCTTTGACCCACTTCATATCACCGGCCGGCAAAGGGAGGGGCTGCCTAGTTATAACTGCAAAACGTGATAACTCTAACCGACAATTAGTCAATTACACCCCCCCGACCCACAGGAGCCTCACAATCCACTGCTTCCGAGTTCCAACTAGCTCCAGCATCAAGGGTGACCCACCCCCACCCCCCACCCCCACCCCCCACCCCCATCTCCCCCCCTACCCCCTGCCTCCACCGACCAATTACATTCCCCGACCCACAGGAGCTTTACAACCCACTGGTTCCGAGTTCCAACTAGCTCCAGCATCAAGGGTGACCCCCCCCCCCCCCCCCCCCCCCCCCCCCTACCCCCCCTACTCCCCCGTACCCCCTGCCTCCACCGACCAATTACATTCCCCGACCCACAGGAGCTTCACAACCCACTGGTTCCGAGTTCCAACTAGCTCCAGCATCAAGGGTGACCCCCCCCCCCCCCCCCCCCCCCCCCCCCCCCCTCCCTTCCCCCCTGCCTCCACCGACCAATTACATTCCCCGACTCACAGGAGCTTCACAACCCACTGCTTCTGAGTTCCGACCCGCTGCTCCATCCCCAGGTGCACTTATCATGTTGGTGACGCTGCTGACTCAGATTACAGTCCCCTTTCAGAGTTTTTCTTTTTGAATTTTCGTAGCAGCTTCTAGGCAGCTCCCTGAGCCGACCATCCACTTGGCTACACATAACTATTTAAGCAGTTCTGGAAAGCTGATTATGTCAGCTTCAAGGTGCTCATTGTCGCGCCAATTTGGCTGAATAGCCAGTCAGGGGAGCTGCCTAGAAGCTGCTGCTCCTAGCTGGAAAGAAAACACTGCCCCCTTAGCCAACTGCACTTATACAAGCTCTCACAATTACATCCCCCGTCCCACAGGAGCCTGGACTGTCTGCAGCAAAATGGTCGGCCCAGGTGCCCTTCTTACGCTGGTGGCACTACTCTTCGCTGTGTCTGGTGCACATTCAAAATGTGACAGGTGCTTGTGCCTTGTGTGGGTTTAGGGTTTATGGTTATGGGTTGGTGGTGCCGCTCTTCTCTGTGTCCGGTACAGATTCAAAATGTGACAGGTGCTTGTGCCTTGTGTGGGTTTAGGGTTTGGGGTTAATGGTTACGGGTTGGTGGAGCTGCTCTTCGCTGTGTCCGGTGCAGATTCAAAATGTGACAGGTGCTTGTGCCTTGTGTGGGTTTAGAGTTTGGGGTTAATGGTTACGGGTTGGTGGCGCTGCTCTTCGCTGTGTCCGGTGCATATTCAAAATGTGACAGGTGCTTGTGCCTTGTGTGGGTTTAGAGTTTGGGGTTAATGGTTACGGGTTGGTGGCGCTGCTCTTCGCTGTGTCCGGTGCATATTCAAAATGTGACAGGTGTTTGTGCCTTGTGTGGGTTTAGGGTGCAGGGTTAAGGTTTGGTGGCGCTGCTCTTATCTGTGTCCGGTGCAGATTCAAAATGTGACAGGTACTTGTGCCCCTATAATTAAATCATTACATAAATTAAATACAAATAAATGGCATGTATGGATATGTTGGTGGTGCTGCTCTTCTCTGTGTCCATTGCAGATTCAAAATGTGACAGGAGCTTGTGCCCCTACAATTAACTAATTGCATACATTCATAAAGTAATAAATGGCATGTATGGATATGTTGGTGGTGCAGCTCTTCTCGATGTCCGGCACAGATTCAGCATGCATGTTAAGTGCACCCTCAGAACCAAGCCAATCATCCTAAAATGTACAATGCATCCTCAGAACTAAAAGCCAATCATCCTTATTACATTTGCATCCTGCCATGTAAATTGCACATTGTTGCTGCCCAGTCCAAACCTTGCCCCGCTTGCCCTAAGTCCTGCTAATTGTGAACATCATGCATTCATGTAACATGCACTCTCTCATTGTTGCTACCCAGTCCAAACCTTGCCCCGCTTGCCCTAAGTCCTGCTAATTGTGAACATCATGCATTCATGTAACATGCACTCTCTCATTGTTGCTGTCCTGTCCTAACCTTGGCCCGCTCGCCCTGAGTCCTGCTAATTGTGAACATCATGCATTCATGTAACATGCACTCTCTCATTGTTGCCGCCCAGGCCAAACCTTGGCCCGCTCGCCCTGGGTCCTGCTAATTGTGAGCATAGTTTATTCATGTCACATGCACCCTCCCATTGTTGTTGTCCAGTCCAAACCTTGGCCCGCTCGCCCTGAGTCCTGCTGATTGCCAAGTGTGTGTCAATACCACTACCGAGTTTAGTGGTTCCAAGAGGGCTGCAGCTTGTTATGATTTCTGTCAGGATGAAAGTCTCCATTTCGAGATCAATGGATCCCCCTTGGACACTACAGCCAAGGAATGCTCTGGATGTGTGACGGACCCTCGTATCAAGGGGGTGAAAGGCTGCAAAACTTGGTAGGTGTTGCCTTCTTCTTGCTTGAGCGTATATGTGTGACAGACCCTCGTATCAAGGGGGTCCAAGGCTGCAAACAGTGGTAGGTTCTGGGTGGAGCCCCCCCTTCTGGGGGGCGGGGTCAAAAGCTGCAAACACTGGTAGATTTGTTTGTCAGACCCTGGCATCAAGGGGGTCAAAGGCCGCAAACAGTGGTAGGTTCTGGGTGGAGCCCCCCCCCTTTTTGGGGACGGGTCAAAGGCTGCAAACAGTGGTAGGTTTTGGGTGGAGCCCCCCTCCTTTTGGGGGACGGGTCAAAGGCTGCAAACAGTGGTAGGTTTTGGGTGGAGCCCCCCCCCTTTTGGGGGAGGGGTCAAAAGTTGCAAACAGTGGTAGGTTTGGGTGGAGCCCCCCCCCTTTTGGGGGCGGGGTCAAAGGCTGCAAACAGTGGTAGGTTTGGGTGGAGCCCCCCCCTTTTGGGGGCGGGGTCAAAGGCTGCAAACAGTGGTAGGTTTTGGGTGGATCCTCCCCTTCTAGGGGGCAGGCCCTGTTGTTCGTCCGTCCATGCTGTCTCGTAACTAACTGGCTTCGGTCCACTCGATTCCGTTGCCACCTGTCGCTCTGATAGCCAACACTCTCTGCCAATTTTCCACATCGCTTGCGACACTGCCTAGGACTTGTTGTTGTCTTCTTCTTACCAGGTTCTGATCAGGTTTTTACCAGGTTCTTACCAGGTTCTTCTTACCAGGTCCTGATAGGCATTTTTTTGTCGGTGCCCCCTCTTCAAGGGGGCGGGAGCCCCCATGTTTACCCATTTGTCCGTCCGACCGACCATCCATCCGACCATCCGTCTGACCGCGCTGAAGCCTGACAGGTCAGTCAACGGTCTCGTAACGAACTCGCTTCCGTTGCCACCTGTTGCTCCCTCGTGATCACTCTCCGCCAATTTTTAGCGTCGCAGGCGACGCTGCATAGAGCTTGTCTTCTTCTTTCCTACACTTTTTCTTCTTCTTTCAGACGGTTTTTTCTTCTTCTTTCGTACGCTTGTTTCTTCTTCTGTCAGACAGTTTCTTTTTTTTATTTTCTACACATTTTTCATCTCCTTTCCGACAGTTTTTCTTCTTCTTTCTTACACTTTTTCTTCTTCTTTCAGGCAGTTTCTTCTTCTTCTTTCTTACACTTTTTTTTCTTTCTTACATTTTCTTCTTCTTTCAGACAGTTTGTTTTCTGCTTATAGCCAGTTCTATTCAGTTCTAGCAAGTTCCAGCCATTTCTAGCCCGTTCTAGCATGTGCGTACATGTGTGACCTTGTACCCTTTGCTGTTGTCTTGCAGCATGTCTGACCTCCCAAGTGAAGTACATGCAGTGCAATTTGCTTGTGTGTGCAAGTGTGACCTTGTCCCCTTTGCTGTTGTCTTGCAGCATGTCTGACCTCCCAAGTAAAGTGCATGCAGTACAATTCGCTTGTGTGAACATGTGTAACCTTTGTTCCCATTGTTGTCTTGCAGTATGCCTGAACTCCTGAGTGAAGTACATGCAGTACAATTCACTTGTGTGAACATGTGTGACCTAGTCACCTTTGCTTTTGTCTTGCAGCATGTCTGACCTCCCAAGTAAAGTACATGCAGTACAATTCACTTGTGTGTACATGTGTGACCTTGTTCCCCTTGCTGTTGTCTTGCAGCATGCCTGACCTCCCAAGTGAAGTACATGCAGTACAATTCGCTTGTGTGTACATGTGTGACCTTGTCCCCCTTGCTGTTGTCTTGCAGCATGCCTGACCTCCCAAGTGAAGTACATGCAGTACAATTTGCTTGTGTGAACATGTTTGACCTTAGTCCCCATTGTTGTTGTCTTGCAGCATGTCTGACCTCCCAAGTGAAGTACATGCAGTACAATTATCTTGTGTGAACATGTGTGACCTTTGTCCCCATTGTTGTCTTGCAGCATGTCTGACCTCCCAAGTGAAGTACATGCAGTACAATTATCTTGTGTGAACATGTGTGACCTTTGTCCCCACTGTTGTCTTCCAGTATGTCTGAACTCCTGAATGAAGTACACGCAGTACAATTTTCTTTTGTGTACATGTGTGACCTATGTCCTCTTTGTTGTTGTCTTGCAGCATGTCTGAGCTCCCAGGTGATCTTGGACTCCGCCGCATGTGCTTCGATTGCTTAAAGACTCTACCACCAGTCTGGCCCAAGAAGGGCGACGGCAAGGCTGGAGGATGTGCCCAATGTGCAAAGATTTCACACACAAAAAAGAGGAACAACTGCTTTGAGTGCTTAGCACTGGGCCTTCGCGATCCATCAGATTGCATACAAAATCCAAACGCACCCAACACGTACTCCCCCTTGCTCATCACCACGAGCTCCAAGGGAGCCTTCCCATATCGCCATGCTAGACGCCTGGAAGTGAGCTTTCTGACACTCATCCGTGGGGGCATGGGTGTTAGCATGGCTGACATAGGTGTGTCCAGTGTTGCCAGAGCTGCTGCTTTGAGCGGTGGAGACAGCAAGCTAGTCACCACTTTCAGACTGAGCAGCTCCAAAAAGGTGCGCCATTAGATTCAGACCACAGCCACCACACCGACACATCAACATCAACATCACCACCACCACCACCATCACCACCACCCTCAATACCACCACCACCACCTCAGCTCTGCCCCTGACTAACTTGAAGGTTGACACAATACTTGAGGCCTTCAAGTGTGGAGACAACCTGGAGCAGATCCAACACCACCACCACCACCACCACTTCCACCACCTCCAACACCACCACCAGCAACACCACCACCTCCACCACCACCACCCTCAGTACCAACACCACCACCTCAGCTCTGCCCCTGACTAACTTGCAGGTCGACACCATACTTGAGGCCTTCAAGTGTGGGGACAACCTGGAGCAGATCCAACAGGCCACCAGAGAAGCAGGCATCCTGTGCGGAGCAACCATCACTGTGCATGGTGGGGATACAAACCGGTCAACAGCCACCTCCTTTTCTTGTAAAGGAGATTATGGTGCTATCTCGATCCCTGAGCTTTGCTGCCAGACCGAAGGTGTTGCTGGGCGTAAGCTCCAGCAGTCCATTGGGGATGACAGTGAGACATACCCGTTTCCATCCATGTGCAGTGCATCCAATGAGGGGTGGCCTGTTGGGGGGCAGTGCACCTACCCCACGGGCGCGGTGATATTTTGCTCTGCAAACAACCAGTACTACTTCATCTAGGTGATTCATCTCGGGCGGGGAGGGGGATGGGGCGGGGGGGGGGGGGGGGGGGGGGGGGGGGGGGGGGGATGAGGCCGGGGGGGGGGGGGGGGGGGGTGCTTGTCAAGAGGGGGGGCCTGTTGGGGGGCAGTGCACCTACCCCACGGGCGCGGTGATATTTTGCTCTGCAAACAACCAGTACTACTTCATCCAGGTGATTCATCTCGGGGGTGGGATGGGGCGGCGTGGGGTATGGTGCAGTGGGATGGGGTGGGGTGGAGCTTGTCGACAGGGGTGGCCTGTCGGGGGACAGTGCGACTACCCCACGGGCGCGGTGATATTTTGCTCTGCAAACAACCAGTACTACTTGATCCAGGTGATTCATCAAGGGAATGGAGTGCGGTGCGGTGCGGTTGGATGGGGTGGGGTGGTTCTTGTCATGAGGGGTGGCCTGTTGGGGGGCAGTGCACCTACCCCACTGACTGATGCGGTGGTATTTTGCTCTGCAAACAACCAGTACTACCCCATCCAGGTGATTCATCTCGTTGGTGGGATGGGGCGGGGTGGGGTATGGTGCAGTGGGATGGGGTGGCGTGGTTCTTGTCATGAGGGGTGGCCTGTTGGGGGGCAGTGCACCTACCCCACTGACTGATGCGGTGGTATTGATGGGATGGGATGGGACGGGATGGGCCTTCTTTTACGTTTTCTTATTATTTTTACTTCAATACTTCAATAAAATGTTTATCCCCGTAACAACCCCTTCTACATAACACACTGGCATACCATTTCCTGTTATTTTTACTGAAGACAATACAATATTAATCCCATGTAAAATAAAAGGCTCTTATTATTTTGACTTAAAACAGTACAAAGTTGATCCCACGTAACAACCCCTTTTACAGAACACACTGGCATACCAGTTTTCTTATTATTTAAACTTTAAACAATGCAATTGGAATCCCATAACAACCCCTGCTACAGAACACACTGGCATACCAGTTATTATTATTTAAACTTCAACAATGAAATGTTAACCCCACGTAGAATTAAATGCTATTATTATGTTTACTTTAAACAATACAGTGTTAATCCCACGTAGAATTAAATGCTATTATTATGTTTACTTCAAACAATACAGTGTTAATCCCACATAACAACGCCTTTTTAGAACCAACTGGCATTCCAGTTGTTGTTATTTTTTACTTAAAACAATAAAATATTAATCCCACATAAAATAAAATGCTCTCATTATTTTTGCTTAAAACAATACAATGTTAATCCCACGTAACAACCTCTTTACAGAACATACTGGCACACCAGTTATTATTACTTAAAATTTAGACAATACAATATTAGTCCCGTAACAAAACCTTCTACATAACACACTGGCATTCCAGTTCTTATTATTTTTAATTAGCAAAATACATTGTTAATCCCGAGTAAAATAGGATGCCCTGGATAATCCCAGATAGGATGCCCTGGTTAATCCCATGTAAAATAGGATGCTCTTATTACTTATACTTAAAACAATACAATGGTAATCCCACGTAACAACCCCTTCTACAGAACACACTGGCATACCAGTTATTATCATTTAAATTTTAAACAATACAATATTAATCCCGTAACAATTCCTTCTGCATAACACACTGGCATTCCAGTTCTTATTATTTTTAATGATCACAAAACATTGTTAATCCCAGTTTTTTAGTGCAAAAAGCGCAAAAACTGCGCGCTGCGCCCACAGGGGGTTTAAAACTGTGCGAAATGCCCAGAGGGGCTCAAAAAGGCAGAGCGGCACCGCGCTGCCGCGCGCGCTTAGTAGTACCCTGCTCCAGACTTTGGGTATCCTTTTTAACATTTTTTTGGCGCAGTCCCCTCTTCAGGGGGGCGGGAGCCCCCAGGGTTACCCATTAGTCCGTCCGACCATCCGTCTAACAGAGACAAAGCCTGACACATCAGCCAACGGTCTCGCAACAAAATGGTCGATGGCTGCTCCGTCGCAGGACTCACTGCGGGTGAGTACTCCAGAGCAGGGTACTACTTCTTGCCAAATTGGTCAGCGCTTTAAGCGCATAAACGTCAAATTGGTCAGCGCTTTTTAGTGCAAAAAGCACAAAAACTGTGCGCTGCGCCCACAGGGGGTTGAAAAAATGTGCGAAATGCGCAGAGGGGCTCAAAAAGGCAGCGCGGCACCGCGCTGCCGCGCACGCTTAGTAGTACCCTGCTCCAGAGTTTGGGATATCCTTTTTCACGCCCTTTTTTTGGCGGAGCCCCCTCTTCAAGTGGGCGGGAGAACCCAGGGGTACCCATTAGTCCGTCCGACCATCCGTCTAACCGAGACGAAGCCAGACACGTCAGCCAACGTAACTAACTCGCTTCCCTTGCCACCTGTCGTTCCATCGCAACACTCTCCGCCAATTTTTAGCGTCGCTGCATATAACTTTTTACATCTTGTCCGCACCCTCTTGTTCACACCATTCCACTCCATTTTCACAGGTTGTCCACAACTTTCTCACACCCTCTTTTCACCTTGATCACACTTTTTCCACACCCTTTCCACACCTTGTCCACACCTTTTCGCACCCTTTATACATCTTGTCCGCACCATCTTGTATACACCTTGTTCACACCATTCCACACTATTTTCACAAGTTGTCCATTACTTTATCACACCTTTTTCTCACCTCCATCACACTTTTTCACACCCTTTTTTTGCACCCTTTCTTCACACCCTTTCCACACCTTGTTCACACCTTATTCACACCTTTCCACTCCTTTTCACACGTTGTCCACAACTTTCTCAAACCCTCTTTTCACCTTGTCCGAACTTTCCCACACCCTTTTCTTACATAGTACTCACCTTTCTCACACCCTTTCCACACCTTGGCCACACCTTTTCACACCCCTCATACATCTTGTCCGCACCTTGTTCACACCATTCCACCCCTTTTCCACACGTTGTCCACAACTTTCTCACACCTTTTTCTCACCTCGATCACACCTTTCCACACCTTGTCCACACCTTTTCACACCCTTTATACATCTTGTCCGCACCTTGTTCACACCATTCCACTCCATTTTCAGACGTTGTCCACAACTTTCTCACACCCTCTTTTTACCTTGATCACACCATTTCACTATCTTTTCTCACATCGTGCACACCTTTCTCACACCCTTTCCATACCTTGCCCACCCCCTTTCAATACCTTGCCCGCACCTTTTGCACTCCATTTTCTCTCCTCAATCACACCTTTTCCACACTCTTTTCTCACATCGTGCAAACCTTTCTGACACCCTTTCCATACCTTGCCCACCCCCTTTCAATACCTTGCCCGCACCTTTTGCACTCCATTTTCTCTCCTCAATCACACCTTTTCCACACTCTTTTCTCACATCGTGCACACCTTTCTCACACCCTTTCCATACCTTGCCCACCCCCTTTCAATACCTTGCCCGGACCTTTTGCATTCCATTTTCTCTCCTCAATCACACCTTTTCCACACTCTTTTCTCACATCGTGCACACCTTGCCCACCCCCTTTCAATTCCTTGCCCGCACTTTTTGCACTCCATTTTCTCTCCTCAATCACACCTGTTCCACACTCTTTTCTCACATCGTGCACACCTTTCTCACACCCTTTCCATACCTTGGCCACACCTTTTGCACTCCATTTTCTCTCCTCAATCACACCTGTTCCACTCCATTTTCTCACATCGTACACACCTTTCTCACACCCTTTACATACCTTGACCACACCTTTTGCACTCCATTTTCTCTCCTCAATCACACCTGTTCCATTCAATTTTCTCACATCGTGCACACCTTTCTCACACCCTTTCCACACCTTGATCACGCCTTTTTCACACCCTCCAACCCGCAGGCCAGCCTGGCGGTGTTGTGACAAATGGCGCGTTCCTGCCCAGTGCCTCCACTTGGATGGAGTTTGACCTTCCTGCCAAGTCAACCATTCACACCCTTGTACCAACTACTGTGGTTCTGGGTGGCGGTTACATCGGAGTGTCAGGTAACCATTACACTCCAATGCACCACATGACTTGCTACACCAAGCCGCATGCCACACACCACACACCCTATCTGAACCATTGACACCCTTGTGCCAACTACTGTGGTTCTGGGTGGCGGTTACATCAGCGCGTCAGGTAACCATTACACTCCAATGCACCACATGACTTGCTACACCAAGCCGCATGCCACACACCACACACCCTATCTAAACCATTTACACCCTTGTGCCAACTACTGTGGTTCTGGGTGGCGGTTACATCAGCGCGTCAGGTAACAATCTATCTCCAATGCATCACAAACCTTGCCCCTACTACAACACTCAACACACAGCACAACACAACACAACACACAACATATAACACACACCAAATAACACACCAAATAACACACAACACACAACACACGACACACAAAACAACACACAACACAGCAAGACAAGACCTAACACCACCAATGATACGACCCTAACCTGTTCACCACCACCACCAATGATACGACCCTAACCTGTTCACCACCGCCATCTTTATCCCCCCAGTTAATGGTGCCCTCCCTGTCAAGGTGTACCCTTATGGAACAGCAACACCCACATACCACCACCAACAAACCCCAAACCCTGCCTAAACCCTAAAACCAAAACCCCAAACCCTAAGCCCTTAAGGACCATAACCTGTCCACCACCGCCATGTTTGTCCCCCCAGTCAATGGTGTCCTCCCTGCCAAAGTGTACCCTTATGGAACAGCAACACCCACATACCACCACCAACAACCCCCAAACCCTGCCTAAACCCTAAAACCAAAACCCCAAACCCTAAGCCCTTAATGACCCTAACCTGTTCACCACCGCCATCTCTATCCCCCCAGTCAGTGGTGCCCTCCCTGCCAAGGTGAACCCTTATGGAACAGCAACACCCACGTACCACCACCAACAAACTCCCAACCCTGCCTAAACCCTAAAACCAAAACCCCAACCCCCAAGCCCTTAATGACCATAATCTGTTTCGCCACCACCATGTTTGTTCCCCCAGTCAATGGTGCCCTCCCTGCCAAGGCGTACCCTTAAGGAACAGCAACACCCACGTACCACCACCAACAAACCATAAACCCAGCCTTGTCCCTAAACCCCAAACCCTAAACCCTTAACAAACCTAATATGTTCCCCAGGCAATGGTGCCCTCCCTGCCAAGGCATGCCCTTATGGGACAGCAACACCCACGGAAGCACAGTGGCTCGCGTGCGCCATTGAGGATGGAGGCGATAATGACTATGCCAAGATGGTGCTGCTGACCATTCAACAGTCGAAGGACAGCGCATCTGTTGGGATGGCGCAGGTGGTGTCTGCTATGTACAACGTACCTTGCAGCTATTGTAACTCTAATGCATACCTGGATGCGTCCTCTTGCGCCGGCCTCTGGGAGACCGGGACTGCCCAGGCTCTTGCAACGGCCTATGGAGATGATGGATACGGAATCATGGCATTGACCCTAGAGGCTGGCACACCTGGAGGCGATTGGTACACTGGTGATTTCGCCCCAGCTACTTCGCCAGGGACTGAGACGACCCTTGATGCAGTACCTGCCTCTGCAGTTGGAGTGGACACGGCGTACATGAGTGGGTCGAACATAGGTGGGTGTTGGGGTATTGGTTTTGGTATTGGTGGATGTTGGTGGGCAAATGGGTGAATAGGTGGGTAGTGATGATTAGTTGGTGGTGGGTAGTGGTGGTTGTTGGACTGAGACTACCCTTGATGCCGTACCTGCCTCTGCCGTTGGAGTGGACACAGCGTACATGAGTGGGGCGAACATAGGTGGGTGTTGGTTTTGGGGTATTGGGTTTGGGTTTGGTGGGTGTTGGTGGGCAAAGGGGTGAATAGGTGGGTAGTGATGGTAAGTTATTGATGGGTAGTGGTGGTTGTTGGACTGCGACTACCCTTGTTGCCGTACCTGCCTCTGCTGTGGGAGCAGACACAGCATACATGAGTGGGGCGAACATAGGTGGGTGTTGGTTTTGGTATTGGGTTTGGTATTGGTGGGTGTTGGTGGGTAAATGGGTGAATAGGTGGGTAGTGATGGTTAGTTGTTGGTGGGTAGTGGTGGTTGTTGGACTGAGACTACCCTTGATGCCGTACCTGCCTCTGATGTGGGAGTAGACACAGCATACATGAGTGGGGGCGAACATAGGTGGGTGTTGGTGTGTTAAGGGGAGAATAGGTGGGCAGTGGTGGTTGTTGGACTTGAGGCTACCCTTGATGCCGAACCTGCCTCTGCTGTTGGAGTGGACAACGGCATACATGAGTGGGGGCGAACATAGGTGAGTGTTGGTTTTGGTATTGGGTTTGGTATTGGTGGGTGTTGGTGGGTAACTGGGTGAATAGGTTGGTAGTGATGGTAAGTTATTGGTGGGCAGTGGTGGTTGTTGGACTGAGACTACCCTTGATGCCGTACCTGCCTCTGATGTGGGAGCAGACACAGCATACATGAGTGGGGCGAACATAGGTGGGTGTTGGTTTTGGTATTGGGTTTGGGTTTGGTGGGTGTTGGTGGGCAAAGGGGTGAATAGGTGGGTAGTGATGGTAAGTTATTGGTGGGCAGTGTTGGTTGTTGGACTGCGACTACCCTTGATGCCGTACCTGCCTCTGCCGTTGGAGTGGACACAGCGTACATGAGTGGGGCGAACATAGGTGGGTGTTGGTTTTGGGGTATTGGGTTTGGGGTTTGGTGGGTGTTTGGTGGGCAAAGGGGTGAATAGGTGGGTAGTGATTGGTAAGTTATTGATGGGTAGTGGTGGTTGTTGGACTGCGACTACCCTTGTTGCCGTACCTGCCTCTGCTGTGGGAGCAGACACAGCATACATGAGTGGGGCGAACATAGGTGGGTGTTGGTTTTGGTATTGGGTTTGGTATTGGTGGGTGTTGGTGGGTAAATGGGTGAATAGGTGGGTAGTGATGGTTAGTTGTTGGTGGGTAGTGGTGGTTGTTGGACTGAGACTACCCTTGATGCCGTACCTGCCTCTGATGTGGGAGTAGACACAGCATACATGAGTGGGGCGAACATAGGTGGGTGTTGGTGTGTTAAGGGGAGAATAGGTGGGCAGTGGTGGTTGTTGGACTGAGGCTACCCTTGATGCCGAACCTGCCTCTGCTGTTGGAGTGGACACGGCATACATGAGTGGGGCGAACATAGGTGAGTGTTGGTTTTGGTATTGGGTTTGGTATTGGTGGGTGTTGGTGGGTAACTGGGTGAATAGGTTGGTAGTGATGGTAAGTTATTGGTGGGCAGTGGTGGTTGTTGGACTGAGACTACCCTTGATGCCGTACCTGCCTCTGATGTGGGAGCAGACACAGCATACATGAGTGGGGCGAACATAGGTGGGTGTTGGTTTTGGTATTGGGTTTGGGTTTGGTGGGTGTTGGGGTGGGCAAAGGGTGAATAGGTGGGTAGTGATGGTAAGTTATTGGTGGGCAGTGTTGGTTGTTGGACTGCGACTACCCTTGATGCCGAACCTGCCTCTGCTGTTGGAGTGGACACGGCATACATGAGTGGGGCGAACATAGGTGGGTGTTGGTTTTGGTATTGGGTTTGGGTTTGGTGGGTGTTGGTGGGCAAAGGGGTGAATAGGTGGGTAGTGATGGTAAGTTATTGGTGGGCAGTGTTGGTTGTTGGACTGCGACTACCCTTGATGCCGTACCTGCCTCTGCTGTTGGAGTGGACACGGCATACATGAGTGGGGCGAACATAGGTGGGTGTTGGTTTTGGTATTGGGTTTGGTATTGGTGGGTGTTGGTGTGTTAAGGGGAGAATAGGTGGGCAGTGGTGGTTGTTGGACTGAGGCTACCCTTGATGCCGGACTTGCCTCTGCTGTTGGAGTGGACACGGCATACATGAGTGGGTTGAACATGGGTGGGTGTTGGTTTTGGGGTATTGGGTTTGGTATTGGTGGGTGTTGGTGGGTAACTGGGTGAATAGGTGGGTAGTGATGGTTAGTTGTTGGTGGGTAGTTGTGGTTGTTGGACTGAGACGACCCTTGATGCCGTACCTGCCTCTGATGTGGGAGCAGACACAGCTTACATGAGTGGGGCGAACATAGGTGGGTGTTGCTGTGTACTACTGTGTATTGGTGTTTATTGTTGGTTTTTGGTGGGTCTAGTACTGGAGGGTCTCAGCAGTCCACCGTTGCTTTTATGGGGTCTCCCTAACCCCCTCCCCCCCCCCCCCCCCCCCCCCCCCCACACACACACACACACACATGCACACACACAATCCCCCCAAACACCCCCCCCCCCCCCCCAAACACCCCAACCCCCCCCACACCCACTTACACACACACACACACGCACACGCGTACACACACACACACACACACCACCACACCACCCTCACCCCCCACACAACCAAGGTGCCAACAGTGAAGCCACCCTTGCTGCTATGGGCTATCCAAGCACCAGCGTGGAAGCAACAGACAGCTTGATGACCTGTGACACACACAAACACCTTTATCCCCCCCCCACTCACACACCCTCACCCCCCCCACACACACAATCTAGGTCCTAGTGGTGAAGCTGTTCTTGCTGCTATGGGCTATCCAAGCACCAGCGTGGCAGCAACAGACAGCTTGATGACCTACCTTGTGGGTGTGGTGGATGGAGAATATCTGAAGATGGTTCAGCTGAGCATCACACCTTGTGGCTCAACGGTGGGTCACTGTTTGTTTGTCACTGCTTAGCTACAGTTCAGCTACAGTTCAGCTACAGTTCAGCTGAGCATCACACCTTATGGCTCGACGGTGGGTCACTATTTGTTTGTCACTGCTTAGCTACAGTTCAGCTACAGTTCAGCTACAGTTCAGCTGTGCATCACTACATGTGGCTTAGCGGTAGGTAGCTGTTTATTTGTCACTGCTTAGCTACAGTTCAGCTACAATTCAGCTACAGTTCAGCTGAACATCACAACATGTGGCTTGGCGGTAGGTAGCTGATTGTTTGTCACTGTTTAGCTACAGTTGAGCCACAATTCAGCTACAGTTCAGCTGAGCATCACAGCATGTGGCTTGGCGGTAGGTAGCTGTTTGTTTGTCACTGCTTAGCTACAGTTGAGCTACAATTCAGCTACAGTTCAGCTGAGCATCACAACATGTGGCTTGGCAGTAGGTAGCTGTTTGTTTGTCACAGACGTGAGCTCTGACTCACACCCACACTCACACAGTAACTCACAAATACACTCCCCCAACCTACCACACACAGACGTGCGTGTATGCGACAGCTGCTGGCTATGTGTCTTGCTAAAGCGACCTGAGCAGTGCCGACTTGAGCTCTGACTCACAATTGCACTCACACAATCACACACTAACTCACAAGTACACACCCCCAACCTACCACACACAGATGTGCGTGTATGCGTCAGCTGCTGGCTATGTGTCTGGCTACAGCGACCTGAGCAGTGCCGACTTGAGCTCTGACTCACATGTGCACTCACACAATCACTCACACATGCACTCACACAATCACTCACACAATCACTCACACATGCACTCACACCCACACTCACACAATCACTCACACATGCACTCACACAATCACTCACACAATCACTCACACATGCACTCACACAAGCACTCACACAGTCACACAGTGACTCACAAATACACTCCCCCAACCTACCACACACAGATGTGCGTGTATGCGTCAGCTGCTGGCTATGTGTCTGGCTACATCGACCTGAGCAATGCCGACTTGAGCTCTGACTCACACCCACACTCACACAATCACACACTAAATCACAAGTACACACCCCCAACCGGACACAGATGTGCTTGTATGCGCCAGCTGCTGGCTATGTGTCTGGCTACAGCGGACAGAGCAATGCGGACTTGAGCTCTGACTCACACCCACACTCACATGCACTAACTCACAAATACACTCCCCCAACCTACCACACACAGATGTGTGTGTATGAGTCAGCTGCAGGCTATGTGTCTGGCTACAGCGACCTGAGCAATGCCGACTTGAGCTCTGACTCACACCCACACTAACACACTCACGCACTAACTCACAAATACACTCCTCCAACTGCACACAGATGTGCGTGTATGCGTCAGCTGCAGGCTATGTGTCTGGTTACAGCGGACAGAGCAATGCGGACTTGAGCTCCGACATCGTCAACGCCGCATGGGTTTCAAAGACAGATGGGACTGTGGCCACTTGCACATCGTGTGCGGGATATGGAGTGGTGAACTATGGACTCAGCTCTCCATTCGTCTCCTCGAACCCAAAAACTCCGGCCATGTCTCGTGAGGCTGATGCGTTACATAATTCTATTTTTTTTCAGAACTGAGCTTTGACATTGTCAACACCGCCTGGGTTTCAAAGACAGATGGGACTGTTGCCACTTGCACATCGTGTGCAGGATATGGAGTGGTGAACTATGGACTCAGCTCTCCATTCTTCCCCACGCCATGTCTCGTGAGTCTGATTGTGTCACACACACACACACACACACACACACACACACACACACACACACACACACACACACACACAAACACAAACAAAACAATATGTCATGTCTCGTGACTCTGACCGAAGCCAGTTGGTTATGATACAATTGGCTGACGTGCCAGGCTTCATTTTTTCGGTCGCACAGACAGACAACGGGGTGAATCTGGGAGCTCCCGCCCCCAGCTGGGGGGGGGGATCCACAAAAAGTCTTGTCACACAAAACAATCTGTCATGTCTTGTGACTCGTATTGCATCAAATCACAATTTCTCATGCGTCTTCCTGTTTCAAACCACTAGCACCCTACAACCTGAAACCTGAAACCTGACCCTATGGCCCGTAAACCCTTAACCCCTCGCAGCCTCCTATTGGGGAAGATTGGTAAGTCCCTACCCCCCTTAACCATACATCCCTAAACCCATAAACCCTTAAACCCCTTGCAGCCTACTACTGGGGAAGCTTGGTAAGCCCTACTTCGATGATCTCTCTCTCCTACCTCCAAACCTACAATGGTCTGTACACCATGCAAGTACAAAGCGATGGCAACTTGGTCCTGTACATGGCTGTGGGCCCACAGAACACACAAGACCTCCCCTACTGGGAATCTGGGACCGGAGGGCAGCCCCAAAACGGACCCTTCACCCTCAGCCTGACTACCGTTGGCAACCTGGAGCTAGCTGGCTCTAATGGGATGATCTGGCAGTCCAATTCTGGGAGCACTGCTGGAACCATTGGGCCCTACTACCTCTACCTCGGAAATACCACCGGATCGCTGATGATCAGTGACGCCATGGGCACGATCGTTTGGTCATCTAACGGGCAGGGCGTCAACAACCCTGGGCAGTCGGGAGCAGAGTACAGGGCATACTACTATTATACGGGTGCTCCGACCACAGAACCGAACGAGTACGTTGCGTATGTCGGGAACGAGATCTTCATCGGAAACACAACCGGCTCAACAAACGCCGCGTTCGTCATGGCCCCGAACCCGATGCCGGTGAACACCTCGCTGTACTCGAATTTCATTTGGAATGCGAATAAGAATAATCAGTTGGGAAACCAGCACAGGAACTTTCAGTGGCGGTCCCCCAGTGGGGAGTTTTACATGACCTGGATTGGAGAGACCAACACCTTGAAGCTGAGCAACAGTGGTTGCAGCCCTGCCATTGGTGCCCTGTGCCCAGCTCTCTGGTCATCACAGACCTATAACTATGATGCTTGGGGCAACTGGGCCCAGATGTTTAATTTCACACTGGTAAGTGTTTTTGGCGGAGCCCCCCCTTCTGGGGGGCGGGAGCCCCCAGGGTTACCCATTTGTCCGTCCATCCAACCATCCATCCATCCATCCATCCATCCATCCATCCATCCATCCATCCATCCATCCATCCATCCATCCATCCATCCGTCTGACCGTGATTAAGCCCGACACGTCAGCCAACGGTCTCGTAACTAACTCGCTTCCGTTGCCACCTGTCGCTCCCTGCAATCACTTCACTCTCCGCCAGTCTCCCAATTTTTTAGCGTCTCCAGGCGACCGCGGCATCGAACTTGTGTCTGGGGTGGGGGGGGGTGGGAGGGGGGGTAAGGGACCCTAACTTAGTGTGGGGCGGGTCGGCTTGAAGGAGGGCGGGATGGGTGATTGATTAGGTGGGTAGGTTTGGGAGGGCGGTAGGTTGGGGGTGGTGGTGGGTGATTGGTTATGGTGGGGAGGGTGTTTAGGGTTGGGTTGGTGGGTAGTGGGTTGGTGTGTGGGGTGGGTAGGGTGGGTGTGGTGGGTGGGATGGGCGGGTAGGGTGTGTGTGGTGTGGTTGGGTAGGGTGGTAGGGTGGGTGTGGTGTGGTGGGTAGTGTGGGTGGGTGGGTGATTGGTTAGGGCGAGGAGGTTGGGGTGGTTGGGTGGGTAGGGTGGGTGTGGTGTGGTTGGTAGGGTGGGTGGGGTGGGTGATTGGTTAGGGTGGGGAGGTTGGGGTGGGTGGGTGGGTGGGTAGGGTGGGTAGGGTGGGTGTGGTGTGGTGGGTAGGGTGGGTAGGGTTAGGGTGGAGAGCAGCTCCTAGCAACTGAGCAAGAGTGATTGCAGTCCAATCATTGGAGACCTCAGCCTAGCCCACTGCACACCTGGTGTTGGTGGTGTTCGGCACCCTTTTATTTGGCTTATAATGGCGCATTCTGGGTGGGAAGGGTGCCGTAGGGGTGCAGAAAAGGGTGCCGAAGACCCTTCCAACCACATCACCCACACACCCGCAAAAACACACACACCTCCCCCCCACACACCCACACACCCACACACCCGCAAAAACACACACCCCTCCCCCCCACACACCCACCCACCCACCCCCCCCCCACACACACACACACGCAACAACACACCCGCCAAAGCCAACACCCCCCCACCCCACCCACACACCAACCAGCAAAAAACACACCCGCCAAAACCAACACACCCACACCCCACCCACACACCCACACACCCACCAGCAAAAAACACACCCGCCAAAGCCAACACCCCCCCACCCCACCCACACGCCCACACACCACCAGCAAAAAACACACCCACCAAAACCAACACCCCCCCACCCCACCCACACACCCCCCCCACACACCCACCAGCAAAAAACACACCGCCAAAACCAACACCCCCCCACCCCACCCACACACCCACACACCCACCAGCAAAAAACACACTCGCCAAAACCATCACCACCCACCCACTCACCCAGCCGCAAAAAACACATACGTATGAAAAAGCAATGATAACGCCTGGTAGGGCGTGGTATTAAGGGAGCCTTATCTTACGGCGGTAGGGAACTAGCTGCTGCTTTACTTGGACAAAGCTACCATGGCGGTTGACTGCGACCGCGAACACTAAAGCGCACCCGTAGGAATTCGAACACCTTACCTTCTTGTTTCGACGTGCTCTAACACATATGCATGGGTCACACACCCGAAAAAACCATCCCACCCACCCCACCCCACCCCACCCCACCCCATCACCCCCCACCCCACCCCACCCACCCTCCCGCCCACCCACCCACCCGCAACAAACACACCCGCCCAAGACATCACCACCCACCTACCCACTCACCCAGCCCCCAAAACACATATGCATGGGTCACACACCCGACAAAACCATCCCACCCCACCCCACCCCACCCACCCTCTCGCCCACCACCTGCAACAAACACACCCGCCAAAAACATCACCACCCACCTACCCACTCACCCAGCCCCCAAAACACACATGCATGGGTCACACACCCGACAAAACCATCCCACCCCACCCCACCCCACCCGCAACAAACACACCCGCCAAAAACATCACCACCCACCTACCCACTCACCCAGCCCCCAAAACACACATGCATGGGTCTCCGAGCGAGGGTGTCTTACATTTTGACAACATACATGTGTAGGTTGCTCGCACCCGTAGGGATTCGAGCCCCTCACCTTCTTGTTTCGACGTGCGGCTGACAGCGACCGCGAACACTAAAGCGCACCCGTAGGGATTCAAGCCCCTCGCCTTCTTGTTTCAACGTGCGGCTGACAGCGACCGCGAACACTAAAGCGCACCCGTAGGGATTCGAGCCCCTTGCCTTCTTGTTTCAACGTGCGGCTGACAGCGACCGCGAACACTAAAGCGCACCCGTAGGGATTCGAGACCCTTGCCTTCTTGTTTCAACGTGCAGCTGACAGCGACCGCGAACACTAAAGCGCACCCGTAGGGATTCGAGCCCCTCGCCTTCTTGTTTCAACGTGCGGCTGACAGCGACCGCGAACACTATAGCGCACCCGTAGGGATTTGAGCCCCTCACCTTCTTGTTTCAACGTGCGGCTGACAGCGACCGCGAACACTAAAGCGCACCCGTAAGGATTCGAGCCCCTCGCCTTCTTGTTTCAACGTGCGGCTGACAGCGACCGCGAAAACTAAAGCGCACCCGTAGGGATTCGAGCCCCTTGCCTTCTTGTTTCAACGTGCGGCTGACAGCGACCACAAACACTAAAGCGCACCCGTAGGGATTCGAGCCCCTTGCCTTCTTGTTTCGACGTGCGGCTGACAGCGACCGCGAACACTAAAGCGCACCCGTAGGGATTCAAGCCCCTCACCTTCTTGTTTCGACGTGCGGCTGACAGCGACCGCGAACACTAAAGCGCACCCGTAGGGATTCGAGCCCCTCACCTTCTTGTTTCGACGTGCGGCTGACAGCGACCGCGAACACTAAAGCGCACCTGTAGGGATTCGAGCCCCTTGCCTTCTTGTTTCAACGTGCGGCTGACAGCGACCGCATACACTAAAGCGCACCCGTAGGGATTCGAGCCCCTCACCTTCTTGTTTCAACATGCGGCTGACAGCGACCGCGAACACTATAGCGCACCCGTAGGGATTTGAGCCCCTCACCTTCTTGTTTCAACGTGCGGCTGACAGCGACCGCGAACACTAAAGCGCACCCGTAGGGATTCGAGCCCCTCACCTTCTTGTTTCAACGTGCGGCTGACAGCGACCGCGAACACTAAAGCGCACCCGTAGGGATTCGAGCCCCTCACCTTCTTGTTTCAACGTGCGGCTGACAGCGACCGCGAACACTAAAGCGCACCTGTAGGGATTCGAGCCCCTTGCCTTCTTGTTTCAACGTGCGGCTGACAGCGACCGCGAACACTAAAGCGCACCCGTAGGGATTCAAGCCCCTCACCTTCTTGTTTCGACGTGCGGCTGACAGCGACCGCGAACACTAAAGCGCACACGTAGGGATTCGAGCCCCTCGCCTTCTTGTTTCGACGTACGGCTGACAGCGACCGCGAACACTAAAGCGCACCCGTAGGGATTCGAGCCCCTCACCTTCTTGTTTCAACGTGCGGCTGACAGCGACCGCGAACACTAAAGCGCACCTGTAGGGATTCGAGCCCCTCACCTTCTTGTTTCGACATCCGGCTGACAGCGACCGCGAACACTAAAACGCACCCGTAAGGATTCGAGCCCCTCACCTTCTTGTTTCAACGTGCGGCTGACAGCGACCGCGAACACTAAAGCGCACCCGTAGGGATTCGAGCCCCTTGCCTTCTTGTTTCGACGTGCTCACATATGTATAGGGATAGGCAAGATGATATCATATGATATCATGTCATCATACAATATCATATGATGCTGGCGGTCTAACCAGTTTACTTTGGCCTGGGGCATCATATCATATGATATTAAATCAGATGATTTGTGTATGATATCATATGATATCATACTCGTCTTTGGTCAGCATCATATGGTTTGCCGTTCCCTACATATGTATGGGTCACACACCCGAAAAAACGATCACCCCCAGGTGAATTGAATATATCAATTGGTAGTATAAGAAGTAGTATCCGCCAAAACACCCACCACCCACCCCGCCCACCCACCCACCACAACTCCCTCTCCCTCCTGCACCCACACCCACACCACACACCCACACACCCACCTGCCACAACTGTAGAGTTCTGGCGTTCCGAGTGTTTCTCTCCATGGATTACAATAAATGTATTCATTAAACACTATCAGAACTAACAACATGTATCCCGTCACCACACACCACCCAGCACCACGCACCACCCGTCACCACCCACCACCCACCAAAAGCATCACCAC
Source organism: Chlamydomonas sp. ICE-L (assembly GCA_013435795.1). NCBI lineage: Eukaryota > Viridiplantae > Chlorophyta > Chlorophyceae > Chlamydomonadales > Chlamydomonadaceae > Chlamydomonas > Chlamydomonas sp. ICE-L. The sequence continues at coordinate 31,601,811 of JACBWV010000626.1, forward strand.
ACACACACATCCGCCAAAACACTCACCACACACCCACATCCACACCCACACCACACAATCACCTGCCGCAACTGCAGAATGCTGGCGCTCCTAGTGTTTCTTTGCAAGGATTACAATACGTATATTCATTAAATACTATTGGAACCAACGACATGTACCCGGAGGGCTTGAACGTTAATAAGAACGAGGTTGCCGATGCGTACACCACATTTGGCGGGCTGGGTCAGGGCTACACGGTTTCTTCTGGAACCACGGTCTCCCTCTTCCTTAAGGTTGGTACGATGTAGTGGGCCTTAGTCATGGGCAGTTATTAGTCATGGCTGCACAATGTCATCAGGTACCACGCTCTCCCTCTTCCTCAATGTGGGTACGAATTAGTGGGCCTTAGTCATGAGCATTTATTAGTCATGGCTGCACAATGTCATCAGGTACCACGCTCTCCCTCTTCCTGAAGGTGGGTACAAATTAGTGGGCCTTAGTCATGAGCAGTTATTAGTCATGGCTGCACAATGTCATCAGGTACCACGCTCTCCCTCTTCCTTAATGTGGGTGCGACTTAGTGGGCCTTAGTCATGGGCAGTTATTAGTCATGGCTGCACAGTGTATTCAGGTACAACGGTCTCCCTTTTTTAGAAGGTGGGTACCTTTTGTTGTTTTAATTTCCAGCTACCAGCAGCAGCTTCTAGGCAGCTCCCCTGACTCGCGTAGCACAGTCGCTAGCTTGCGGAGCTATCCAGAAGCTACTAATAAAGCCTGGAAAGAAAATCCTTGTCTCCTGCCACCACAGTCTCCCTCTTCCTCAATGTTGGTACTACTTCGTGAGTCTTAGTCATGGGCAGTTATTAGTCATGGCTACATGTTGTATGTTGGAACCACAGTCACCCTCTTACTCAAGGTGGGTACGACTTAGTGAGTCTTAGTCATGGGCGGTTATTAGTCATGGCTACACAGTGTCTTCTGGCACCACAGTCTCCTTCTTCCTTAAGGTGGATACGACTTAGTGAGTCTTAGTCATGGGCAGTTATTAGTCATGGTTAAGTATTAGTCATGGCTCTGTCGTAGTCATGGGCAGGCATTAGTCATGACTCAGTCTTAGTCATGGCAACACAGTGTCCCTCTTCATTAAGGTGGGTACTACTTATTGAGTCTTAGTCATGGGCGGTTACTAGTCATGGCTCAGTCTTAGTCATGGGCGGGTGTTAGTCATGACCCAATCTTAGTCATGGCTCAGTCTTAGTCATGGGCGGATGTTAGTCATGACTCAGTCTTAGTCATGGGCGGGTGTTAGTCATGGCTCAGTCTTAGTCATGGGCTGGTGTTAGTCATGACTCAGTCTTAGTCATGGCTCAGTCTTAGTCATGGGCGGATGTTAGTCATGACTCAGTATTAGTCATGGCAACAGGGTGTCTCCTGGAACCTCAGTCTTCCTCTTCCTTAAGGTGGGTACCACTTGGTTAGTCTTAGTATTGTGTTTGTGTTAGTCATGGCTCGGTCTTAGTATTGTGTTTGTATTAGTCATGGCTCGGTCTTAGTATTGTGTTTGTATTAGTCATGGCTCGGTCTTAGTATTGTGTTTGTATTAGTCATGGCTCGGTCTTCATCATGGCAATATGTTTTTCCCGCCCACCCACCCACCCCCACCTACCAACCCACCTAACTTAACAACTTCCCGCCTTTCACCCAATACTGCCCCCCACCCCCCACCCCCCCACCCCCACCTACCAACCCACCTAACTTAACAACTTCCTGCCTTTCACCCCCAATACTACCCCCACCCCCCACCCCCCCATCCCCCCGCCACACACACTACTACCACTAACCCCCCACCTACCAACCCACCTACCTTAACAACTTCCTGCCTTTAACCCTACATCACCCCCCCCCCACCCACACACCACAACCTACCCCCACCCCCCACCTGACCTAACAAATTAATGGATTGCCCAACCTCAATGAATGCAGGATAGTGGAGACACATGGTCACACACACACACACAGAAACACCACAACACCTACCCCCCACCTACCCCCCTATAACTTAATAGACTTGACAACCTCAAATGAAATGCCAGGATGATGGAGACTGGTCATTCTAGCTAATGGTACATAACTCTCTTCTTTGGGCTCAACGCAAAATACTGCCCATACCCCCTCCACCTACCACCCCCCACCCCCCCCCCCCCCCCCCCCCCCCCACACACAACCCACACCTACCCCCGCCCCCCCCCCCCCTAACCCCCCCCCCCCCCCCCCGCCCCCGCCCCCACCACACACAGTACACACACACACATACACCCACACCTACCCCCCCCCCCTCCACACCAAATACACACCCACCCCCCCACTCCCCACCACATCCCCCCCTCCACACCCAACCACACAACCCCTACACACACACCTCCCCCCCCTCCCCACCTCCCCCCCCCCCACATCCACCCCCATCACCCCCCTCCACACACACCCCCCCACCTACACCCAGAAGGGAGAGGAGAGTAGGAGGGGGGACCGGAGAGAGGGGAGAGGAGCAGAGGGGCGGAAAGGAAAAAATAATGGGAGGGGAGCCGGGGGGTTCAAACCCTCCCACCCGCCCGGACCCCTCCCCCTCCCCGCCCAGACCCCCACGGCGCCCCGGGCACCACCACCACCACCGACCACCACCACTACCAACTCCACTTGACCTACCCCTCCCCCACACACAGCACACCCAAACCTCCCCCACACAATACACACATCACAACACAACCCCCCCCCTCCCCGCCTCCCCCCTTACCCCCCTCCACCTACCCCCCCCCCCCTTACCCTACCTACCCCACCGCCCCCCCCCTAGCCCCTACCTCCCACCGACCACCACCACCACACCAACAACCACCCCCACACACCACCTAGAGAGTACCCACCCCCCCCACCCCCCCACCCCCCCCCACACACACATCCACATCCACATCAGATACACACACAACCACCGCCCCCCCCCCACCATCCCCACCACCCACCACCCCCTAGCCACCCCGCAGGCCAGACGACCCCGCCCACCCCCCCCCCCCCCCCACCACCCACCAGCCACCACCCATACCCACTCCCCCCCCCCGTCCCCCCCCCCTTAAACCACGCTCCCCCCCCCCCCGGAAGAAAAACACGCCCCGCGTCCCCCCGGAATCCCCCCCCCCCTCCCCCCAACAGCCCCCCCAGCCACCAGGCGAAACCAAAACCAATCCCGACCCCCCCCCCCCTCCCGCCCCCCCTCCCCCTCCCTCCCACGAAACCCGACCCCGCCACCTACCCCCCCCCACCTACCCCCCTAACACTAATGGACTTGCTTGCCCACTGCAATACATGGCAGGATGATGGGGACCTGGTCATTCTACTACGACTCAGAGCTCACCTCAGCACCCGGCTCAGCCCCATACTGCTCCCCCCCCACCCCACCCCACCCCAACCCCACCCCCCACCCCCCCACCCACACAAACGCACACCCACACCCAGCACACAGATACACACACACATACACCCACACACATACACACCCCATACCCCCATACCCCCCCCGCCCCCCCCCCATAACACACACCACACACATACACCCACACCTACCCTCCCCCCTCCACCTACCCGCGGGGGTGGGGACCCCGCCCCTCAGGGACCGCCACCATCTACCCCACCCCCCCCCACACCTCACACCTACCCCCCTAACGTATCTTAATGGACTTGACCCAACCTCAATGAAATCAGGATGTGGAGACATTGTCTGTGTGTATCTAGCTAACGTTCACAGTGCAACTCACCTCGTCACCTGCTCAGCCCGCACATCTGCGCCCTGCCCGAGCGGGTGCCCCCCAGACACTCGGGACCTACCACGCAGCCACACCACACAGGGCGAACACACACACAAACATCTTCAACACTACACCAAGGGCACACCCCCCCACACGGGGTGCCCCCGCACTACACTGTAAATGGACTTGCCCACCTCAAATACATCCAGATTATTTGGACTGGTCATCGTATGGGCTAACGACACAGGGGGGTAAGGCTCACCATCGTAGTCCAGCGCGCTGCGACGTCGCCCAATAGCTATCTGCGGGACCCCGCCCCCCCCCAACGCCACCCCCACGATCCAGCCACCCACGCACACATACAAAATGTGGGGCGGGTGCTAGGTTTGAACTATGGACTGCAGACCCTCACACGAGCATTCACACATACATATGCCAAGGGCACACGACATATACGGACCCAGGGGGTATTGCGCCCCCTTTAGTCCCGGCGCCAGCTCTGCACAGCGTCACACCCCACACATACCAACACACCTCCACCCCCCCTCCACCTACCCCCCCCCCCACCCCCACCCTACCCCCCCCACCCCACCCCCCCAACAACAACACACCTACCCCCCTAACAGCTTAATGACTTGCACCAACCTCAAAGAAATGCAGGATGATTGAGACTGGTATTCTAGCACGGCAGAACTCACCTCAGCCCGCTCAGCCCCACATACTGCCCCCACCACCCCCACCACACCACCACACCACACACACACGACCATCACAAACACACCCCACACACACCAACCCCCCCACCTACCCCCCCCTAACACCTTAATGACTTGCCGCCACCGCAAATATGAAATGCAGGAATGATGGGGACCATGGTCTTCTAATCTAAACGTAACAGATCTCAACCTCTTTAAATCATCCCCACATTCGGCCCCCCCCCCCCACCACCCGCCCACTCCCCACCCCCACGAACCCCCCCACCCCCCCCACCTACCCCCCTAACAACTTAATGGACTCGCCCATCCTCAAATGAAATGCAGGATGATGGAGATATGGTCATTCTAGCTAACGGAACAGAGCTCACCTCAGTCACCGGCTCCGCCCAGGCTGGACCGTTCACCGGACCCCCAGGTGTGCATGGATAATATTAATATATAATATTATATATGGTAGTATTATATGAATTTGAATATGAATATAAATATATGATAGGCTCAACCCAGACAGGACCGTTCACCGGACTCCCAGGTGTGCATAGGTAATATATAATATAATATAATATAATCGAGATATGATATGATATAGAGTTATAAGATTATGATATAATAAAGGAAGCTCAATCTGAGTATGACAGTGCAGATTGTCAGTCTAGTACTATGTATAGTTCGTTAGTCTACTATGCTATCGTCCTACTGTCTCTTCTATCTCATTTACTGCCTACTCCACTCCTATTCTGTTATTTATCTGCCTGCTTCTGGAGAGGTCATAAAGGTTAGGCCGCAGGGAGGGGCCCTGGTTGCCTGGACCGTTCACCGGACCTCAGGTTGTGCCTGGCTCTATTAATCCTTTGTACTATCATATTTTTATTAAGGTCATAGGATTTGTAATCTAGCATAATATAGTAAATATCGGGAGGGTCGTTCCTACAATTATGTGGGGAGGCGCCGCTGTTGAGAATTTAGCTTGTCTTCACGATTGGGGTCTTTAAACGGCGAAGGCCCGAAACCGGTCGAAAATATCGAACAACATCGTCGGTGTGAGGTAGGAGGGGGCTTAGGCTGACGGCATGAGTGCTTATAACGTACCGATTGGGTCACGAGGGGGTCAACCAAGGGAGGGGGGGGTGGTGTGGTGTCCCCGGTCAGGTCCCTCCGGGGAATCCAAAAATGCTTCGAAGAGGACGGCTGTGCAGGGGCTAGTGTGGGTCAAGAGTCGGGACCTTGTTGTGCACAACCCAGATCTAAACGCCGCGACGAACAACGTCCATACCACTAAAAAATATCAAGGCTGAATCGCTAACGCCCTATCATGGTGCTTAATGAGTCGCCTCGCTTCCTGAGGTGTGGAGGGGCCTGGACTTCAGCTCTGACCAAGTGTATCAAGGACTAATGGTCACTACATGCTGGGCCAGGTTGCCAATCGCCTCCTTCGCGCTCTAGGGGCCCCCTAACGAACTGTTCCGATGTCTAATGTGCCCCCCCACACTTCAACTCATGTCCCTGGGTCCCACTGACCCCCACTCAGTACTCCCCACTCACATGTCGGAACGTCACGGGTGGACAGTGGAGCGTTAAGTGGAAGGGTCAGGGTTGGTAGAGGGTGGTGAGACTGCGCAACAGCGGAGCCGCGCGGCGGACAAGCAACGGAGCGAAAGAAAGGGGTCCAGGCCAGGCCCGCTGAGGGGGAGTCCGAGGCCAGGGCGTGCGACCGAGCAGAGCAAGCCCAGGTTAACAAATCAAGCCCCACACTCGAGCCGATGCGAATACCGCTTAAGGATCCCGCACCCGGCCCTTGACGACAACGTGCAACCTCTGGCAAAAAAAAGATGGGGCCGGTCCAGTGCCCTCACCAGGCAACAAGGCAAACCTAAAGTCGCATCAGGCCAGCGGGGGGTCAAAGCAGTGCAGAAATGGTCAGAGAGCGAGAAGTCAGTCACCAAAAGGTGCTGGCATTTTTCCCAGACTAGCCCCAGTGCATTAGAATCCAATTATTCAAGCCACGATCTGGTGTTCCACCAGCATGAAGCTCAAGAAGCCCAAGCAAGTGGAATGCTATTACAAGACCTGCTCTTGACGGCCAAGCAACAACAACCCCGAATCAGCTGTTGGGAAGCTCAAACAACACGAAGGCCCGTCAGCCGTCGTTGTTTTGAGAAGTGCTGAATAAAGAGCTTTGGATGGTCTACAAAACATGCAGCAAACTTAGCAATAGCCTAGCCACAAGCGCCTAAGAGGATCAAGCTAGACAACTAGTTTACTTTTGCGGATGTGACTAACATCTAGCTTCGGCGTCCTGTGGTGTTCCTTAATCTCACGTCCCCTAGATTATTTTATTTCTTGATGTACATTTCAATTTTCAATTTCAAGTTACTTTATGTTATGCGGGTGGCGGGGTGGATGGATGGGTGTTTTCACTGCCTGAGTCCCCTTTGGTTGGCCCACACCGGTGTAGCTAGGAGACTTCTCTAGCTGCATGTAGCTATGATATTTATGACTACTACACTTCGACACTGCTTCGAACTAATGTAACCTGCAGTGAAAAACTCACTAGTACACCTACCTCTTATTAGTGGAGATTTTTCTTGTGTGTGTGTGTGTGTGCGTGTGTGTGGTGTGTGTGTGTGTGTGTGTGCAGGGATCGGCTTATTGCGCAGCTAAACCACTTTTTAAGATGACTACCTGATTAGAGTTTGAGGTAAGGGTCAGTATACACCTATCTTTCATGACCCAATTATGATTGGTGAGGAAGATCTTGACCTTTTAAGCCAGTAGGGGGGGGGGGGGGGGGGGGGGGGGGGGTGGGGTAATGGCACACAAAAAAACTTCATAGCATGGGTGTCTAAAAATAACTTCTTGAACACCCCCTGATAATAGTAATATGAATATGAAGGTATAATAGGCACTTCCGGGGCTGGACCGTTCACTGGACCCCCAGGTGTACATGGATAATATTAATATATATTATAATAAACGGTAGTTTAATATTTAGATTCATTTATGATAGGCTTAACCCAGGCAAGACCAGGGGTTGCCAAATACATGAAAGGGTCTTACCCAGTCTTACCCAACCTTCAAAACACACATTCGTCTCCAGCCACCCACCCACCCACCCAACCAACCAACCAACCAACCAACCTTCAAAAAACACATACATATCCAGCCACTCAACCAACTACCTGTCAGAACTGCTAGGCTGCTACATAAATATCCAGCCACTCAACCAACCAACCCCCCATTCATCCACCCACCCCCCCACCCACCAGGTGCTGGCGCATCTGTAACCAGTTGGGTGTCATCCTCCAATGCAATGTGAGGTGCACATCCCCCCCCCATTCCCTCCCCCCCCCCAACCACCCCACCCACCCCCACGAAACCCCCCACCCACCAGGTGCTGGCGCATGCATTTACCCAGTGGGTGTCATCCTCCAATGCATGGGAGGTAGCACATCCCCCCCCCCACACCCACCCACCCCCCACCGCACCCGTGCTGGCGCATGGCATTTAACCTGGTGGGTGTCATCTCCAATGCCATGGGAGGCAGCGGACATCCCCCCACGGCCACCCCCCCCCCACACCCACCCACCCCCCCACCCTCCAGGGTGCTGGCGCATGCATTTACCCAGTGGGTGTCATCCTCCAATGCATGGGAGGTAGCACATCCCCCCCCCCACCACCCACCCACCCCCCCACCCACCAGGTGCTGGCGCATGCATTTACCCAGTGGGTGTCATCCTTCAAATGCATGGGAGGTAGCCTCCCCCCCCCCCACCACCCACCCACCCCCCCACCCCCCAGTGCTGGCTCATTCATTTACACCCAGTGGGTGTCCATCCTCCAATGCAATGGGTGCGCACATCCCCCCCCCCCACCACCCACCTCACCCGCCCACCCACCATGTGCTGGCCGCATGCATTTACCCGTGGGTGTCATCCCTCCAATGCATGGAGGCAGCCATCCCCCCCCCCACACCCACCCCCCCACCCACCCACCAGGTGCTGGCGCATGATTTACCCATTGGGTGTCATCCCCAATGCTGGGAGGTAACACATCCCCCCCACCACCACCCATCCACCCCCCCCTCCAGTGCTGGCGTCATTCATTTACCCATGGGTGTCATCCTTCAATGCATGGGGAGGTAGCACATCCCCCCCACCACACCCACCACCCCCCCACCCACCATGTGCTGGCGCATGCATTTTACCCGTGGGGTGTCCCTCCTCGTCATCCTCCTCCAAATTCATGGAGCAAGCGCCTATTTGTGATTGATGACAGCACGGGGGTGTTGTGAGTACTGCCTATGTCCAGGCATGGCGCTAGGCCGGGTGGTGCCGTAGTGCCATCGAGCTCCCCTCAAGCTGGTGTACTGCCTCCTCCGTCTCCAGCTGTCCCATTTCGTCAGACTTTGGAGAGGCTCCAGGTGGGAATTTGAATTTTGGATCATGGTGTTTATTTCATTACCCAACTTGATTTGAAGGTTGCGAATTTGAATTTCTGATCATGGTATTTATTTTATTACCCAACTTTATTTAAATATTTGGAATTTAAGTTTTGGACCACGGTATTTATTTTATTACCCAACTTTTATTTGAATTTGGGGAGTTTGGATTTTGGATCATGGTATTTATTTAATTACCCAACTTGATTTGAATTTTGCTAATTTGAATTTCTGATCATGGTATTTATTTTATTACCCAACTTTATTTAAATATTTGGAATTTAAATTTTGGACCACGGTATTTATTTCATTACCCAACTCTATTTGAATTTTGGGAATTTGAATTTTGGATCATGGCAGATCATGTTCTTTATTTTATTACCCAACTCTATTTGAATTTTGGGAATTTAAATTTGGATCATGGTATTTCTTTTATAACTCAACTTTATTTGAATTTTTGGAATTTGAATTTTGGACCATGGTATTGATATTAATACCTAACTGTATGTATGGTATCATTATTTTGTTTTTGAATTGCAGGTCTTGACAACAGTCCGTAAGCACATTTCAGATAATATGGGGACATGCATGACCATTATCTTATTTTTAATATCCAATTGTATATGTTTCATTATTATCTTATTTTAAATCCAATTGTATATGTTTCATTATCATCTTATATTTAATTTCCAATTGTATATGTTTTCTTAGTTGGGAGTGCTTATGTTAAAAATCCAATTTGTTGGGGGGTGTTGTCACATTATCTTATTTTTAAAGCCATGTGTCTAGTGGGTGTGGTCATGCCATTGGTGAGCTCTGTCGTAATACCAATTTATAATGTGGTGTTGTCATTGGTATCATCTTTAGTGAGTTTAATTGCAATTGTCTATGTTTCAGCATTAGCTGGGTGAAGTAGCCAAGGGGAGGTAGGATAGGGGTGGGTTCAGTAGTCATCGGGGGTAGTAGGAAGGTCCAATGTGGAGTAGTGGTGGCCGTGTGGTGTGGTAGTAGGTGCGGTAGCGGGATGTGGAAGGGCAAATGGAATGGGGTGTTTGTGTGGCACGAGGATCGTGGGAGGGTGTGAAGAGCAAGTGTGTTTGGGGGGGTGTGATCATGGAGGAGGTGTCGAGGGTGGGGGAGGGGGGAGTCTCACGGAGTGAGTGTGGTGCCAAGGTCGCAAGGGAATAGGGGCAGGAGGATCGGTAGGGGGAAGAGCCAAGGGAGGGGGGGCCAGGAGGAGCGGGACGGAGGGCCGGACCAGGACGGGGGGGGGCACGCCCGCGCGAAGGGGGAAAACAAGGGGGCGAGCAGGGCCAGGAGCTGAGGAGAGGAAAGGGGCAATTGGTAGGGGAGGGGGACGGCAGGGCAGGGCGGATGACCCAGACTGGACTCGTGCATGGCCATTATCTTTAATTAACATTAAATTTAAGATTAAATTGTATATATATTTTATTATTATTTGTTACTTTTAATTGCAGGCCTTACCCAGGGCTTGCCAACGGTCCCGCTCTGATTTGTAAAACAAATGGGCTCATGCATGGCCATTATCTTTATTTTAATATTAAAATGTATACATTTTTTGTTTACTTTTAATTGCAGGTCTTACCCAGGACTTGCCAACGGTCCCGCTCTGCTTTTCAATTGCAGTTTCGTATTGAAGTACCATACTGCACATGTTACTTTCAAGAGCATGTCTTATTACCCAGGGCCTGGCTGACTGGGTGCCTGATGATTTATTGTTTCAAACCCTGCTTCAAATACGGTTTGTTTGGTTTCAAACCCTGATTGAAATAAGTGTGTGGTGGTGGTGGGGGTGTGTGGGGGTGTGGGTGTGTGGGGGTGTGTGTGGGTGGGGGGGGGTGGTGGTGTGTGTGTGTGTGGGGGGGGGGGGGGGGGGGGGGGGGGGGGGGGGGTCAAACCAATGAAACAATACTTCAAATAAATGTTGTATTGTTCCAAACCCTACTTGAAATGTGTTCTGTCTTGTTTCAAACCCTGCTTCAAATGTGGTCTGTCTTGTTTCAAACTTTGCTTGTACTAAGTTTTGTATTGTTTCAAACCCTGCTTCTAATAAGGTTTGTATTGAATTATGTATCTCTTTGAATTATGTATCTCTTTGAATTATGTATCTCTTTGAATTATGTATCTCTTTGAATTATGTATCTCTTTGAATTATGTATCTCTTTGAATTATGTATCTCTTTGAATTGCAGGTCTTACCCAGGGCCTGAGAATGGTCCCACTCTACATTTCGGATAATTTGGGCTCATGCATGACCATCAACGCATTAGGCAACTTCAACTTTGCTCCGGACGAAGATGGGGAATATACCTGTGCCCAGACAATCCAAACTAGTGGACAGGCTACCTTGTATCCATTCATCGCAGGTTGGTGAGGGTTGGTTGAGGTTGGAGCGTGTTGGTTGGTGTAACAATCCAAACTAGTGGGCAAGCTACCTTGTATCCATACATAGCAGGTTGGTGAGGGTTGGTTGAGGTTGGTGAAGGTTGGTTGGCGTAACAATCCAAAGTAGTGGACAAGCTACCTTGTATCCATTCATCGCAGGTTGGTTGGGTTTGGTTGAGGTTGGTGAAGGTTGGTTAGTGTAACAGTCCAAACTAGTGGACAAGCTACCTTGTATCCATTCATTGCAGGTTGGTGAGGGTTGGTTGAGGTTGGTTAAGGTTGGTGAGGGTTGGTTGGTGTAACAGTCTGAACTAGTGGACAGGCTTCCTTGTATCCATACATCGCAGGTTCTTTAGGGTTGGTTGGGTTTGGTTGAGGTTGGTGAGTGTTGGTTGGTGTAACAGTCCAAACTAGTGGACAGGCTACCTTGTATCCATACATAGCAGGTTGGTGAGGGTTGTTTGGGTTTGGTTGAGGTTGGTTAATGTTGGTTGGTGTAGCAATCCAAACTAGTGGACAGGCTACCTTGTATCCATACATAGCAGGTTGGTGAGGGTTGGTTGAGGTTGGTGAGGGTTGGTTGGTTGGTTGAAGTTGCTGGGGGTTGGTTGAGGATGGTGAAGGTTGGTTGATGTAACAATCAAATCAAATTGGTGGTTGGCCCCAGTGCAATCCAATGGGCTCATCAACATGCCTCATCAGGGGGCGTTACATATATGTATAGGTTGAGGTTGGCTAAGGTTGATGAGGGATGGTTGAGGTTGGTGAGGGTTGGTTGATGTTGGTGGGGGTTGATGGAGGTTGCTGAGGGTTGGTTGATATTGCTGAGGGTTGGTGGAGGTTGGTGTGGGTTGGTTGAGGTTGGTGAAGGTTGCTGAGGGTTGGTGAGGGTTGGTTGAGGTTGGTGAAGGTTGATGAGGGTTGGTTGAGGTTGCTGAGGGTTGGTTGAGGTTGGTTGAGGTTGCTGAGGGTTGGCGAGGGTTGGTTGAGGTTGCTTAGGGTTGGTTGAGGTTGGTGAGGGTTGGTTGAGGTTGGTGAAGGTTGCTGAGGGTTGGTTAAGGTTGATGAGGGTTGGTTGAGGTTGGTGAGGGTTGGTTGAGGTTGCTGAGGGTTGGTTGAGGTTGGTGAGGGTTGGTTGAGGTTGCTGAGGGATGGTTGAGGTTGGTGAGGGTTGGTTGAGGTTGCTGAGGGTTGGTGGAGGTTGCTGAGGGTTGGTGGAGGTTGCTGAGGGTTGGTGGAGGTTGGTGGAGGTTGCTGAGGGTTGGTGGAGGTTGTTGAGGGATGGTTGTGGTTGGTGAGGGTTGGTTGAGGTTGCTGAAGGTTGGTGTAGTTTTGTGAGGGTTGGTGTAGTTTGGTGAGGGTTGGTGGAGGTTGGTGTGGGTTGGTTGAGGTTGGTGAGGGTTGGTGAGGGTTGGTTGATGTCGATGAGGGTTGGTTGAGGTTGCTGAGCGTTGGTGAAGGTTGGTTGATGTAACCATCCAATCCGATTGGTGGTTGGCCCCAGTGCAAGCCAATGGGCTGGTTCCCTCATCTCCATGCCTCAATAAAAGGCGTAACATGTATGTATTATATTATTATTTTGTTTAATTGTTTTATCATATATTGTTATTTATTGTATTGTTATTTGTTACCGGTAATCAATGCATGTATTGAAAATTATGTAACAATCCAATTCAATTCAACTGTTTGCAGATGACTCGACGGGTGAGCTGTACTTCGTTCTGCAATCTACAAGCGGTACATGTTTGACGACAGATGGGGGGCAGCTAAGTTTAACGGGTGACAAACAATCTTCTATTGGTTGCGAGGCATCAGCTTACAACCAGCAGTTTCTGTTCACCAATGTATCTGCCAACACCCAAACGAACTCCGGAGTGAACCAGAACGGAACCAGTCCATATTGGTGAGCTATTTGTTTGACGTTGGTGGTGGTGTGGGTGGGTGGGGGGTGGTGGGGGGGGGGGGAACCAGAAAGGAACCAGCCCATATTAATTCTGTATTACGTCATGAGCTTACCCAGAGGTTTGGTACATAAGCAAAGCTCTGATCTTCGTGACAGACGATGCTACAGACAACACCCAGTGGTTCTCTTTCACCGCCATGGCCTATGTCATGTCCACGATGTCACCACCTCCACCACCACGACTACCACCGGGACGTTACCACTACTACACACTACTCACACTACCCACTACCCACACTACACACTACCCACACTACCTACTAACCACACTAACCACACTACCCACTAACCACACTACCCACACTACCCACTAACCACACTACCCACACTACCCACTAACCACACTACCCAGGTTCTCTATTACGTCACGAGCTTACCCAGAGGTTTGCTACAGCAGCGGGACTTCGACCTTCGTGACATGCGATGCTACAGACAACACCCAATGGTTCTCTTTCACCGCCATGGCTTATGTTCTCCCCACGGTCTCCTACATAGCCCCTCTGCTGATTAAGGACCCTTTCTTTGTAACCAAGATGGGTCTGGCCTTTGACATGGCTTGCGGGGGCACCAGCTGTATTTCATCGAACATCGTGTTTCCCTCGGTGAACGCGGCTGGCGTAGGAGGTGAGGGTTGGTTGAGGGTTTGTGAGAGTTGGTGATGGTTGGTTGAGGGTTGGTGGCATTGTGACCAAGATGGGTCTGGCCTTTGACATGGCTTGCGGGGGCACCAGCTGTGTTTCATCAAACATCGTGTTTCCCTCGGTGAACGCGGCTGGCGTAAGAGGTGAGGGTTGGTTGAGGGTTTGTGAGAGTTGGTGGGGGTTGGTTGAGGGTTCGTGGCATTGTGACCAAGATGGGTCTGGCCTTTGACATGGCTTGCGGGGGCATGTGTTGCGGGGGCACCAGCTGTGTTTCATCAAACATCGTGTTTCCCTCGGTGAACGCGGCTGGCGTAAGAGGTGAGGGTTGGTTGATAGTTGGTGAGAGTTGGTGAGGGTTGGTTGAGGGTTGGTGGCATTGTGACCAAGATGGCCTGGCCTTTGAAATGGCTTTCAGCAGCATTAGCTGTGTTTCGTCGAACATAGGGTTTCCCTCAGTGAACGCAGCTGGTGTATGAGGTGAGGGCCGGATGAAGCTTTGTGAGAGTTGGTGAGGGTTGGTAGACAGTCGGTGTGGGTGGGTTGAGGGTTGGTGGCCTTGTGACCAAGATGGGTATGGCCTTTGACATGGCTTGTGGCGGCACCGGCTGTGTTTCCTCAGTGAACGCAGCTGGGGTAGAAGGTGAGGGTTGATGATGGTTTTGTGAGAGTTGGTGAGGGTTGGTAGAGTGTTGGTGAGGGTTGGGTGAGGGTTGGTGGCATTGTGACCAAGATGGGTTTTGACATAGCTTTTCCTCAGTGAATGCAGCTGGCGTAGGAGGTGAGTGTTGATGAGATTTGGTTGAGGGTTTGTTTAGTTTGATGATATTTGGTGGATGTTGGTGAGAGTCACTGAAATGGCCTGTGTCCTTTGGGGCGTCCTCCCCTGTATATAGATAGATAGATAGATAGATAGATAGATAGATAGATAGATAGATAGATAGATAGATAGATAGATAGATAGATATAGATAGATAGATATAGATATATACATAGATATGTATATACATACATACAAATGTGTACTCCCCTGTGTATGTATGTACCAGTATACATATGTATATTTATAAACATACATACAAATGTGTACTCCCCTGTGTATGTATATACCGGTATACATATGTATATTTATAAACATACATGTTTAGCCCTTCCCGTCATGGTTGGTTAAGTCCCTTTAGCCTATTTGGCCTACCCCTGGACTGTAACAGGTTTATAAGCGTGTATATATATACACACATACATGTACATGTATACATGTATGAGCCTCATGCACATGCACTCTCAAACTTAGCCCTTCTCACAAATGCATGCATGTCACAACTAAACTTATATACACTCATGTACATATACTGATATACATGTATACAGGTATGACTGTATGAGCCACATGCGCATGTACTCTTTTAGCCATACTCGCAAACTTAGCCCAACTAAAAAATGCATGCATCTCACAACTCTACACCTCCGACTGTAAATGACGACAGTGTGCGCCCTTATCTGCCTCTTTTCAGGAACTGTCTCTGCAACGATCGCGTGGCCCCCACTACCCACCACTATCTACACCCCCAACTGTTAATGACGACAATGCCTGTGCCCTTATCTGCCTCTTTCCAGGAACTGTCTCAGCAACGATCTCGCAGCCCCCACTACCCACCACTATCTACACCCTCTACTGTTAATGACGACAATGCCTGTGCCCTTATCTGCCTCTTTCCAGGAACTGTATCAGCAAGGATCTCGGGCGCCTCCACTACCCACCACTATCTACACCCCCTTCTGTTAATGACAACAAAGTGTGTGCCCGTATCTGCCTCTGTTCAGGGACTGTCCCTGCAACGATCGTGCGGCCCCCACTAACCACCACTATCTTCACCTCTCACTGTAAATAACGACAATATTTGTACCCTAATCTGCCTCTTGCCAGGAACTGTCCAAGCAACATTCTTGGGCGCCTCCACCACCCACCACTATCTACACCCCCTACTGTTAATGACAACATTGTCTGTGCCCTTATCTGCCTCTTTCCAGGAACTGTCTCAGCAACATTCTCGGGCGCCACCTTCACCGAATTGACTTCTGAAAACGTCATAAGCTCGGCATCGATGAGGATGACATTGATGAGTGTGCTGCAGAGTTACTACCTCTACCAGGCGGCGATTCCAAACTCTCTCGTCATCTATGCGGCCTCTAACTACCCCTCTGCCTCCACGTACATGACTGTTAACATCAGCTTTCCTCAGGCCGAGGCACCGGCTGATGCTTGTGGTTCTTCAGGCATTTGCAGCCCTGCAGTCGAAACCGCAGCTAATGTACTTACAACGTTTTTTGGCGTGATTCTTGTTGTTGGCACAGATGGCTTAGGGGCGTCTCTTGTCCCTCTGCTCCTTTCCTCTGGCAGTGCGACACTGGACACAAGCTGTGCAACGTACTGCCAGAACCAATAAAGAGCAGTATACACTAGGGGGCCAGAGGTGCAGCCCTAATCTTCTCCTTTGCTTTGCTCCTTTTCTGCTTCACTGCCTACGGTAGTTTCTTCCTTAATTATGCCCATTTATCAGCAAAATAATGGTTGGGTGACCTCCCCCCTCCCCTCCCCTCCCCTCCCCTCCCCTCCCCTCCCCTCCCCTCCCCTCCCCTCCCCTCCCCTCCCCTCCCCTCCCCTCCCCTCCCCTCCCCCCACTCGATTTGTTGAGCGGGCTCGTCTTCAGTCAATAATGGCTATGACAAATCGAAAATGTAATGTAATGTAATCTAGTTTTATTTGTATACCTCTGTGTCATGGTGACTTTCCCCAGCTGCAGCGTACGGGAGGGTCCCCTTAACATCACGCCCCTCCAGGCGTTTTTTTTTTTATACCTCATTTAAAGATGGTTTCGCCATCTTGGATGTCAGCAACAGACTTAGTTTACTTCACAAGTAGTTTGGTGTTTTGGCGAATGGCTGTTCTTTTGCTACCGGTATCTGGGCATCCCCCCATTCATGCGTCAAAAGTAGGGATGATATTAAATGGCCTCCCGGGATAATAATAGGGATGGTTTTCAATGGCCTCCCGTCTTCATGCCCAATAATATGGATGATATTAAATGCACAATTTAATAAGACTACGCCTTTGAGCTCACAATTTGAATGTTGAATCAGATAGGAGTTCCTCGCGTTCTGGCAGAATTTGCAGGTGCTGTGATATGGCGGTTGACGATAGAAGAGTGGACCATGTTACTATGTCCTTAACACGCTGGGGCAGGAGTAAAAGGCAAATATTGACTTGTCATAATGTCATCCCTAAAAAACTGAGGGCTGCCCTCCCCCCCCCCCCCCCTCCCTAAATATAGATAAGAGGCAAGAGTTGAAACTATTTATGGATACTGGGTATTTACAGTCCGCAAACCTGAGATCCGTCCGCGCGAAAAAGTGCCCGCCGTGATTATCCGCCCCCTGCAAGAATTGAACACGGGTCGCTTAGGGTGTGTTTCCAGTGGGGGTTTCGGTCAACGTACTTCCGCTGTAGTCCACGCTGCCACGAGGTCACTTGTCAACCCATTCTCAATTTAATGGTGGTGTCAAAATGTCATTTGGAGGTCTGAGTAAAAAGACACCGGTAGTAAAACACCTGAGGAGGGCTACCACCTGCCAGGTTTAGGGGTTTTGCCTCATAGCCTGCGTCCTGGAGACGCAACCGACCCTCAACCCACCCAGAACCGACACATAGCCTGCGTCCTGCGACGCACCGGACCCTCCCCAATCCCCATATCCAACCCACTGAGGCTGCACCTGTGACGCAGCGGACCCTTCGTGTCAGAATGGTGAACTACAGGCGCACAGATGCTATACCGGCATCTATATCTAGATGCCGATGTAGCGTCCGTGTGCCTGTAGTTCACCATTCTGACAATAATGCATAATGAGTACAGCAATCGCTGACACTTGGACGTTGTGTCTTTGACGCACGACGCAGCGTCCTGAACAACCCTGTGTGTCACAATCAAATCCTGCCCTTAATGCAGAATGTTGCAGACCCCGTTTGTGGGGGGAAGCTAGCATCCAGTGAGCCAGCACCCACAAGCCAGATCTCCTCTAGTTTAGGGGTTAAGGGCTAAGGGTTTAGGGGGTTCAAAGTGTAGGGTTCAGGTTATAGGGTTCAGGGTTTAGGGTATCTGGAGATCTGGCATGTGGGTGCTAGCTTCCCCCCTCCGTGGTGCAGCCGTCATGCACCACTGTATAGTGCCCTGCCGTGGTGGTGCAGTTCGGGAAGCGGGAATAGCCTCAAACGCAGAAACGTGCGTGTTGAACTACTCTGCATGACCTATTTCAGTGTGTATTTGTGCAGGAACTGTTTTGTACTTGTAAACCTTAGAAAAAGTTACACTGGCCACCAGGTGCGGCATCGAAATAGCAAGAGATATATCGTACTGGAGGGCAGTCGGGCACCATTCCATGCGGACCCTACAGGATATGAATCGTGATTCGTATCATAATGCGACTCGAGAGGGGGGAGGATTGTGAAGCATGTCAGTTTGTATTTACAGCTCGTCATAAATTAAACCAGTCCATCCTACATCACTCCCGACAACACGTAATAAAAATGCTAAGCCAGCTTCAAGCTGTTTTACTTCTGTACCCCAATTAAAGTCTTACTTCTGTACCCCAATTAAAGCACACAGCACTCGGGCCAAAGAAAAAAATCCGAATCATCATGGTGCCAGAAACGTATCAGAAACGGGCACAGGCTACCTTGGTGTGACCACACATAGCTGTGTACTGCCTGTACTGTATCAGAAGCGGTCACACCTGAAACTCACTAAACAGAGTTCATGTGGAAAATAAATCCCATATCAAATCAAAGAAACCACTGAACTGAAATTATGTTCCACCCAGGTCCATCCCTGAGCTACCTGCCAATGACAAGGCCATTGTTGACTAAAGAAAAGCACGAGGGGCCTTGCAACTAATCCTCAAAATAATATAGGCAGTATCGCAGCAAGCAGGCAAGATTGCAGCAAGCAAGCGTTATTGCCAGCACTAATTATATGCATCCACAGCTACCCGTCAGGTTTCTGATGCTAGGAAGCCAGCTAGAAGCTAGGCACCAGCCACCAGGTTTCCGATGCTAGGAAGCCAGCTAGAAGCTAGGCACCTGGGGCACTCAGTTCTTGGCATCACGACGCAAGGCAAGCTGGGCAAGAGCCAGCCTGCCCGGGAACTAGCCACCAGGTTTCTAATGCTAAGAATGCACCTAGGGTGCTCATTTCTTGGCATCATAGGCCTCGCACCACTCGCGTGCGTTCTGAAAGAGCTTGATCCAAGGGGCTTAGTTCTTGGCATCATAGGCCTCGCACCACTCGCGTGCGTTCTGGAAGAGCTTGATCCAAGGGGCGGGGCCCTTGGGCTCCAAGCCCAGGTCCTTGGGGTGGTAAGGCAACTGCCAAGTCAAGAAGCATCGCTCGGGGTGGGGCATCATGGCCAAGTGGCGACCGTTCTCAGAGGACAAGGCGGCGATACCCAAGGGGGAGCCGTTGGGGTTGAAGGGGTAGGCTTGGGTAGTGTTTCCGTCGTTGTCTACGTACCGAATGGGGGCCAGGTTCTTGTCCAACACGTGGTTCTTGATGTCCTCGTTGGGGAACAGGGCCTGTCCCTCGCCGTGAGCTGCCCACACACCAATGGTGGCACCGCCCATGTTCTTCAACAGCACAGAGGGGGTGTCCTCAGCAATGTTGACCATCACATAGCGGCTCTCAAAGCGACCGGAGGAGTTGTGGACGAAGCGGGGCTGCTCCAGGTCGGGCAGGATGGCCTCGGGGCCCCCGGTGGTGGAACCGTTGGTCCCGGAGGCGGGCACCCATCCTAGCAGAGCCATGAGCTGGCAGCCGTTGCACACTCCCAGGGACCAGGTGTCCTGGCGGTTATAGAACTCCTGGAACTGGGAGAGGACCTTCTCGTTGAAGCGGATGGTTCCTGCCCAGCCCTTAGCGGAGTCGAGGGTGTCAGCGTAGGAGAAGCCTCCGACAAAGATGATGCCCCTGAAGGTGTCCAGGCTGGCGCGTCCATTCAACAGGTCGGACATGGTCACATCCCAAGGTTCCATGCCAGCAGCGAAGCAGGCTGCTGACATCTCCCTATCTCCGTTGGATCCCTCCTCACGGATGATGGCAATGCTGACCTTGTCAGTAGCCATCATCTTCTCCTCAGGGGTGAAGGCAGGCTTGAAGGGCAGGGTCCACTTAGGGGCCTTGCGGAACTTCATACCGGCCTCCTCCTCGGCGACACACTCCTCGGCAGCCTGTAGGCGCTCCAGGTTGAATGCAGTTGCCTCCCACACGTCGCGCAGAGCAGGGCACTCGCCAGTGATCTCAGGCTTACCAGCAACGGAGATGGAGCAGGCCATGGCGGATGAGGACTTTCCGATGATGGAGGCGGGCACGCCGGCGGCCTTGTAGGCGGCGACAGCAACCTCGGCGTTCTCAGCAGTCATCTCCATCACCAGGCCCAGCTCCTCAGCGAACAGGGCGGCCAGGACGGGCTCGTCGGTGTTGGTGGCGGCGGGCAGGTCGGCGCTTATGCCGCAGTTTCCGGCGAAGGCCATCTCCAGCAGGGCGGTGGCGATGCCTCCGTCACTGATGTCATGTCCGGCTGAGATCTTCTCGGCATCCACCAGCTCCTGGGTCACCTCCCACATGCCCTTCAACATCTCAGCGGTAACATCGGGAGAGACGTTGCCCAGCTGGGAGTAGACCTGGGCCAGGGCAGAGCCACCCATACGACGGGCGCCGTTGGCAAGGTCGACATGCACCAGCACACCAGCATCACCCAGCTTCAAGTCGGGGGTTACCACCTTGGTGATGTCAGGGACACCGACGTAGCAGGACACAACCAGGTTTCCGGGGGCCATGACAGTCTCGTCTCCAGCATTCGCGGCCATGGAGAGGGAGTCCTTTCCTCCGTCAATGGCCATACCCAAGAAGACCATCGCGTCGCAGATGGACTGACCGGCGTCGTACATGGCAGCTCCCTCGGACTTCATCTTGGCTGCGTACATCCAGTTAACGGAGGCCCGCACGTCAGGCAGGCTGGTGGCCTTCGCCCAGACCAGGTTGGTCAGGGACTCGCCCAGAGACAGCCTGGCCATGGCGGCAGGGTCGATGAGGCCCTTGAGAGGCTGCTCTCCAATAGAGGTTGCCAGGCCGGTGAAATCCTGGTGGGACTGGGCGTAAACAGCCACGTCAGAGAGGGGGATCTGAAGAGGGCCCACGCACTGTTGCTGGGCGACCAGGCCAGTCACGTGGCGGTCGACCTTGGTGGTTAGGAAGCGCTTGGAGCACACGCTGGGCAGACGCAGGATCAGATCTAGGGCGGACATGGGGGTGGTGCCGGAAGGCACCATCAGGGGGGCCAGGGTGTTGACGGAGCGGTCGTAGCTGAAGGTCTTGGGGGGCAGCTTGCCCAGGACCTTCTCCAGATCGAGGTCCACAGCAGGGGGGGTTCCCGGGGGAGCGTTCTTGTCAACCACGGTGACGCGGCCGCTGCCGTCGATGGTTCCGATCACTTGCATGAGGCAGCGCTCACGGTCGCAGATAGCCTGCATGGCCTCCCGCTGCTCGGGCTTGATGAGCAAGGCATCGTTCTCCTGGTACTCAGCTCCCCAGATCTCCAAGACAGAGAGGGTCTCGTCTCCGACCTGGAAATGCATAGGGAGGGGGGTCAGCATGTGTGTGTGTGTGTGGGGGGGGGGGGGGGGGGGGGCATGTGTGTGGGGTGTGTGGGAGTGTGTGTGTGGGGGGGTATGTGTGTGTGGGGGGGTGGATGGGCGGGGGGGGTGGGAGTGTGAGCTGGATATGCGGGTGGTGGTGGTGTGTGGTGGGCTGGATCTCCAAGACAGAGAGGGTCTCGTCTCCAACCTGGACATGCAGAGGGAGGGGGGTCAGCATGTGTGTGCGTGTGTGTGTGAGGGGAGTGTGATGCAGAGCTGGACATGTTTTTGGTGATGTTTGGTGATGTACGGTGGGCTGGGGTGGGGGAGTAGGGGGACAGGATAGACAGGTAGGGGGGTCAGACGGAGCAATGGGGTGTGACATGGCGGTGATCAAGGGTGATAGGGTGCGATGGGGGCTTGGGGCAGTGATCAAGGGTGATAGGGTGCGGAGGGGGGTTGGGGCGGTGATCAAGGGTGATGGGGTGTGATGGGGTGTGACCTACCTTGACGGCACGGATGTCAATCTCGGCTCCCAGGGGGTAGATGATCTCCTTCACCACGTTACAGTTGCCACCAGCACCTTGGTCGTGGATCTGCACGATGGGGTTGTTCTCACCCAACTCACAGCAGGAGCGCACCACACGCCACAGCTTCTGGGACATCTCAGCATCCCCACGCTGAGGGGGGCAGGAAGGGAAAGCAGTTTAGGACTTTCTTCTTCTTTTCATTTGTTTTACTATTTTTGGAGATTTTGTAACATATTTTACAGACTTCAGACAAGCCACAGCTTCTGGGACATTTTGGCATCACCACGCTGTGACATGTAGAGATTGTGTGAAGATTTGAACAGACTTTAAAACACGCCACAGCTTTTGGGACATCTCGGCATCACCACGCTGAGGGGGGCAGGAAGGTAGAGCAGTTTATGGAGGTAGAGCAGTTTATGAAGGGAGAGCAGTTTATGAAGGGAGAGCAGTTTATGAAGGGAGAGAGCAGTTTATGAAGGGAGAGCAGTTTATGAAGGGAGAGAGCAGTTTATGAAGGGAGAGAGCAGTTTATGAAGGGAGAGAGCAGTTTATGAAGGGAGAGAGCAGTTTATGAAGGGAGAGCAGTTTATGAAGGGAGAGAGCAGTTTATGAAGGGAGAGAGCAGTTTATGAAGGGAGAGCAGTTTATGAAGGGAGAGAGCAGTTTATGAAGGGAGAGAGCAGTTTATGAAGGGAGAGCAGTTTATGAAGGGAGAGCAGTTTATGAAGGGAGAGAGCAGTTTATGAAGGGAGAGAGCAGTTTATGAAGGGAGAGAGCAGTTTATGAAGGGAGAGCAGTTTATGAAGGGAGAGAGCAGTTTATGAAGGGAGAGAGCAGTTTATGAAGGGAGAGAGCAGTTTATGAAGGGAGAGAGCAGTATATGAAGGGAGAGCAGTTTATGAAGGGAGAGAGCAGTTTATGAGGGGAGAGCAGTTTATGAGGGAGAGCAGTTTATAAGGGAGAGCAGTTTATGAAGGGGAGAGAGCATTTATGAAGGAGAGAGCAGTTTATGATTAGAGGAGAGCAGTTTATGAAGGGAGAGAGCATTAGTTTATGAAGGGAGAGAGCATGTTTATGAAGGAGAGCAGTTTATGAAGGGAGAGAGCAGTTTATGACGGGAGAGCAGTTTATGGAGGGAGAGCAGTTTATGGAGGGAGAGCAGTTTATGAAGGGAGAGCAGTTTATGAAGGGAGAGCAGTTTATGAAGGGAGAGCAGTTTATGAAGGGAGAGCAGTTTATGGAGGGAGAGCAGTTTATGAAGGGAGAGCAGTTTATGAAGGGAGAGCAGTTTATGAAGGGAGAGCAGTTTATGAAGGGAAAGCAGTATAGGACTTTCTTCTTCTTTTCATTTGTTTTACTATTTTTGGAGATTTTGTGAACATATTTTACAGACTTCAGACAAGCCACAGCTTCTGGGACATTTTGGCGTCACCACGCTGTGACATGTAGAGATTGTGTGAAGATTTGAACAGACTTTAAAACACGCCACAGTTTCTGGGACATCTCGGCATCACCACGCTGAGGGGGGCAGGAAGGTAGAGCAGTTTATGAAGGGAGAGCAGTTTATGGAGGGAGAGAGCAGTTTATGGAGGGAGAGCAGTTTATGAAGGGAGAGCAGTTTATGAAGGTAGAGCAGTTTATGGAGGGAGAGCAGTTTATTAAGGGAGAGAGCAGTTTATGAAGGGAGAGCAGTTTATGAAGGTAGAGCAGTTTATGGAGGTAGAGCAGTTTATGGAGGGAGAGCAGTTGATGAAGGGAGAGCAGTTTATGAAGGGAGAGCAGTTTAGGACTTTCTTCTTCTTTTCATTTGTTTTACTATTTTTGGAGATTTTGTGGACATATTTTACAGACTTCAGACAAGCCACAGCTTCTGAGACATTTCGGCATCACCACGCTGGGAGGGGCAGGGAGGGAGAGTGGTTCAGGACTTTTTCTTCTTCTTTTTCTTTTCGTTTTTAATATGTAGATATTGTGTGAAGATTTAAACAGACTTTAAAACACACCACAGCTTCTGAGACATTTCGGCATCACCACGCTGGGAGGGGCAGGGAGAAAGAGTGGTTCAGGACTTTTTCTTCTTCTTTTTCTTTTCGTTTTTAATATGTAGATATTGTGTGAAGATTTGAACAGACTTCAAAACACGCCAAAGCTTCTGAGACATTTCGGCATCACCATGCTGGGAGGGGCAGGGAAGGAAGAGGGGTTTATAATTGATAATTTATTTGAATTGGTTTTTTCTTCATCGTATTTTGTGTTTTTGTATTTTTAAGATGGTGCGAAGATTTGTATGGACTTCAGACAGGCAAGGTAAGGCAAGGTTTCAGATGAGGGAAACTAAGGGGAACGCTTCAGGGATTTCTCGGCATCACCGAACTGCAAGGGGCAGGGAAGGAAAGGTCGGGGTAAGGTAAGGCGAGGGGCAGGGATGGCAATGAGAAAGGTGTAGAAAGACAAGTTTTTTTTAAGGATCCAAAGAGGCCGGAGGGTATGGGCAGGGGAAGGAGAAGATGAGGCAGGGGAAAAAAGAGGTATGGGATATCTCGGCATCACCACGCTGTAAGGGGCAGGGAGGGAAAGTACTTTTTTTCTTCAAAATTAATCGATTCAGTTAACCTGCGGTCTGCGCGCCTACCGCCTTCACCCCTTGTACTAAAAGTTTGAGAAACCATACATCCTGTTGGAGTATCAATTTACCTGTACAGCGTTGAAGTCCAGGTCAGCGCGTCCACCACCGGAGGGGATGGAGGAAGCAGCTCCACCGCCCATGCCAATGCGGTAGGCGGGGCCTCCAATCTTGACCACCAACATACTGATCTCAGGTGCGTCCTTCTTCAAATGGCTGTGGTCGATCTGACCCACTCCACCACTGAACATGATGGGCTTGATCCACTCGCGGCGCTCGCCGTTGGGCAGGCGCTGACCGAAGGAACGCGTGTACCCGGCAATGAGCGGCTCGCCGAACTTGTTGCCGTAGTCCGAGGCTCCGTTGGAGGCGTCGATCAGGATTTGGAGGGGAGAGGCCAGGCTGGCTGTGGGTCAGGATGGGCGGGGAGGGGGGTTAGCATAGACGGCTGGCAAAGGGAGCGAGGGAGGGGGGGGTGCATGTGAAGGACCAGGATTTGGAGGGGAGAGGCCTGGCTGCCTGTGGGTCAGGATGGGAAGTGGAGGTTAGCATGTGGGAGGGAGCGAGGGAGGTATGGAGGGTGGCATGGACGGGGAGCGAAGGGAGCAAAGGGAGCGAGGGACGGAGGGAGGAGGCTGGCTGTGCGTCAAGATGGAAAGTGGAGGTTAGCATGTGGGAGGGAGCGAGAGAGGTATGGAGGGTGGAGGGTGGCATGGACGGGGAGCGAAGGGAGCAAAGCGAGCGAGGGACGGAGGGGGGGGGGGGGGGGGGGGGAGAGGCTGGCTGTGCGTCAGGATGGAAAGTGGAGGTTACCATGTGGGAGGCAGCGAGGGATGGAGGGAGGGGGGTTATCATGGGGTGGGTAGACAGGCAGTGAGGTTAGCATGGATGGGTAGGTGTGTGTGCACGTTGCCTCACGATCCCCACTCCACCCCCCCCTGCACTCACTACTACTCGTGATGATGATGATGATGATGGTGGTGATGATAGTGGTGGTGATAATGATAATAACCATCTTCTTATCTTATCTCTTCCAGGATTGTAAACGCCCCCCCCCCCCCCCCCTCCCCCCCCCCCCAGGATGATCTCTTCCAGATTGTAACGCCCCCCCCCCCCCCCCCCCCCCCCCCCAAATTATCTCTCCAGGATTGTTAACGCCCCCTCCCCCCAGGATTATCTCCTCCAGGATTGTTAACGCCCCCCCAGGATGATCTCTTCCAGGATTGTTAACGCCCCCCCCAGGATGATCTCTTCCAGGATTGTTACCCCCCCCACCCCACCCCCCAGGATGATCTCTTCCAGGATTGTTAACGCCCCTCTCCCCAGGATTATATCTCCCAGGATTGTTAACGCCCCTCCCAGGATGATCTCCTCCAGGATTGTTAACGCCCCCCCCAGGATGATCTCTTCCAGGATTGTTACCCCCCCCCCCCCCCCCCCCCCCAGGATGATCTCTTCCAGGATTGTTAACGCCCCCTCCCCCCAGGATTATCTCTCCCAGGATTGTTAACGCCCCCCCCAGGATGATCTCCTCCAGGATTGTTAACGCCCCCCTCCAGGATGATCTCTTCCAGGATGTTCAAGCCCCCTCCCCCCAGGATTATCTCTCCCAGGATTGTTAACGCCCCCCCCCCAGGATGATCTCTCCCAGGATTGTTAACGGCCCCCCAGGATGATCTCTCCCAGGATTGTTAACGCCCCCCCCCCCAGGATGATCTCTTCCAGGATTGTTCAAGCCCCCCCCCACCCCTCCCTGCTCCCCTTCCCGTATTTAAAACGCCCCCCCCTATCCATGTAACCACTGCCCCTACCAGTGTGCCCACTACACAGGCAAACCGGGATTGCCCCAACCTTACCTGGGTACACAAACTCCTTGTCCTCAAAGGGCTGCTCATAGCCCTCCATCTGCAAGTTACCCACACAGTAGCCAGCAGTGGCACCGCCCATCATGGATCCCTTGCCAGTGGCGTGGGTGTCACGGATGCGGCCTCCAGTTCCTGTCTCGGCTCCGGGGAGAGGCGCAACGGCGCAGGGGAAGTTGTGGGTCTCGGCAGTTAGTAGCAGATCCCAGTCGCGGGCCTGGGGCATGAGGGGGCTGGGGTTTCCGGGCACGGCGGGGAGCAGGGGGTTACACTTGAACCCGCGGATGGCGGAGGAGTTGTCCTTGAATGCGACGACTGAGTTGTTGGGGTTCTGCTCATAGGGGTACTTGACGAGCTTGAACAAGGAGGTAGGCATCTCCTCCCCGTCAATCACGATCTTTCCGTCGAAGAACCAATGGCGGGAGTGCTCGGAGTTAGACTGCGCCATGTCGAACAGCTCCACGTTGCTAGGGTCGCGTTTCATGTCGTCCTGGAAGAGGTGAAGGTAGAAGTCGATGTCCCACTCGTCGAAGGCCAGGCCCATCTCCTCGTTGACGTCGATCAGCGCCTGCTTGCCCTGAGCCATGACCGGGATGAAGAAAACCGGGGCGGGGGTGGCGTCGATGGCAAAGGAGCTGACAGGGCCCTTGTACATCTCCTCCGTCATACGGTCGTGGACGAGAGCGGCAAAGGCCTTTTTGTCCTCCTCGGACAGGGGGGTTGAAGAGTTGAGGTAGTAGCGGCGGGACATCTCCAGGCGGTTGACCTTGGACAAACCGCAAGAGCCGCAGATCGAGATGGCGTTTGTGGAGAAGGCGGTGGAGAAGGTGGAGCGGGGGCCGACCTCGACGACGTAGTTGGTACCGTTGTCATTGAAGCGAGAGCTGGGGGTCAGCTGCTCGGGCGCGTAGGTCCGCGTAGCAGCCTGGGGGGGGAGGAGGGAGGGGGGAAGGAGGTGAGTTGGTGCTGGGTGGGCATTGGGGGGGGGGGAAGGAGAGGACAGGTAAGGTGGTGCTGGGTTGGACATTTGGGGGGGGGGGAGGAGGGGGGAGGAGAAGGTGAGGGTGGTGCTGGGATGGGCCATTTTGGGGGGGGGGGGGGGGGGGGAAGGAGAGGACAGGTTAGGTGGTGCTGGGTTGGACATTGGGGTTCAGGAAGGGGGGGGGATGTCAATTACATCGAGGGCGTGGGGGTCAGCTGCTCGGGCGCGTAAGTCTCGCGCAGCCAGTCTGGTTGTGTGCGTGGGGGGGGGAGAGAGGGGAGGACAGGTAAGGTGGTGCAGGGTTGAACATGTGTGTGTGTATGGGGGGGGGGGGGGGGGGGGGGGGGGGGGGGGCGTTGTTGGAACGAGAGGGCTCAGCTGCTCAGGCTCCGTGGTTTTGTGCACTGGAAACCATTGTTTCTTTTTTCAGCTACGCACGGCAGCTTCAAGCCAGCTGCATTGACCATGTTTGAGTTGGGGCAGCTGCTGATGAATCTCATCGCATGATCAGAGCCAGACATGTTAGTATAACATCCGAATATGCTATTATTGCATCGGAACATGCTATTATGGTATGTTAGGATCTGAGAGCATGCGATGAGTTCAGTGATTATTTTTTCAAATCTGAAAGTGGTTTTCTTCTAGCGTTATGGTTTCAGGGCTCCTCCATGGACAGCGTTATAGTGCTTTCTGTACCTTTTACAGCTTTTTGTAGCTTTTTAGGGCAATTTAGGGCAAAGATAAAAAAAAATTGGTTGCCTTTTTATAGCGATATATTTGCTTTAACGGGGTCAAAACTAGCGATCGCTATATATAGCGGAAATAAAAATCCCTGGATGAGCTTCGTCAACAATAGCCCCAACCCCAACGTGGCTGGTAAATGCAGCTGGCTAGAAGCTACCATGGGTAGCTGAAAAAATAAACAACAGTTACCAGTCCAAACAACCAGCAGTGCTACTATTGCTACCAGTGCTACCAGCCTGTAACACTGGTACCAGTTGCTACCAGTGCAAACAACCAGCTGTGCTACTGTTGCTACTGTTGCTACTCTTGCTTCATGTCACAACTTGACCGGGTCGAGCACAGCCTTGCCCAGCCTCCGCGTTGTTAAGGAACATTACGCTACAGTAGCACTGCTGGTTGTTTGGACTGGCAACTGTTGTTTCTTTTTCAGCTACGCATAGAAGCTTCTAGCCAGCTGCATTGACCAGCCTCAGCGTTGGGGTTGGGGCTGCTATTGATGAATCTCGTTGGGTCATCCAACAAGGTTTATCAACAGCAGCCCCCAACCCCAACATGGCTGCTCTATGCAGCTGGCTGGAAGCTACCATGGGTAGCGGAAAAAAGATACAGTGGTGACCAGTGCACAAAACCAGCCATGCTACTGTTGCTTTAAGTTCCCACTTCTTGAGTTCTTGACCCGGTTAAGCCCAGGCTCTGCCTTAGGGTTGAGGCTGCTGTTGGTGAATCTTGTCGGATCACCCGACACAATTCATCAACAGCAGCCCCAACCCCAACATGGCTGGTCAATGCTTAGCTGAAAAAAGACACCATGGTTACCAGTTCACACAAACAGCCGTGCTACTGTTGTTTCATGTTCCTTCTTGAGTTCTTGACCGGGTTGAGCCCAGGCTCTGCCTTAGGGTTGGGGCTGCTGTTGGTGAATCTTGTCAAATCACCCGACACAATTCATCAACAGCAGCCCCAACCCCAACATGGCTGGTCAATGCGTAGCCGAAAAAGACACAATGATGACCAGGGCACACAACCAGCAGGGCTAGTGTTGTTTCATGTTCCTTCTTGAGTTCTTGACCGGGTTGAGCCCAGGCTCCGCGTTAGGGTTGGGGCTGCTGTTGATCGACCTGGGCAGGTCCGACACAATTCATCAGCAGCAGCCCTATCCCCAACATGGCTGGTCAATGCATAGCCGAAAAAGAAACAATGATAACCAGTGCACACAACCAGCAGGGCTGCTGTTGTTTCATGTTCCTTCTTGAGTTCTTGACCGGGTCGAGCAGAGCCTTGACCAGCCTCCGCACAGGGGTTGGGGCTGCTATTGATGAATCTCGTGGGGTCATCCCACTAGGTTTATCAACAGCGCCCACAACCCCAACGTGGCTGATCAATGCAGCTGGCTGGAAGCTGCCATGCGTAGCAGAAAAATACACAATGGTTGCCAGTGAAAACTAAGAGCTGTTATACTGGTGCTTCATGTTCCTTGCCATTGTTTCCAATAGTTGCCAGTACACACCAGAATGAATACTAGACCCCGGGGTTCGTGAATGGTAACAAATAAACGGAGGTCTAGTATTCATTCTGGTGTTCTCTGGAAACCATTGGAAACAATGACAAGGAACATAAAGCAACAGTAGAAGTGCTGTTAGTTTGCACTGGTTACCACTGTTTCTTTTTTGTACCTCGGGGCTCGTGCCTGGTTACAAATAAATGGAGGTATAGTCTTCATTCTGGTGTGCTCTGGTAACAATCGGAAACAATGACAAGGGACATGAAGCAACAGTAGAAGTGCTGTTAGTTTGCACTGGTTACCGTTGTTTATTGTTTAGACCCGAGGTTGTGTAGGGTAACAAATAAATGGTAGTATTCATTCACCAGTACTTGATCAGCTATTACATGTTTGGCAGCATAGCTACCGATATTCCATTTCCCCTGTTTCCATTTTATTTCCATTTTTTTCTCTTCCATCTACTCTATTATTTAGTCCAGGAATTGACCAGGCAAGGATCACCAGTACATGATCGACTCTTCCATGTTTGGCTGCAGTGCTACCGATATTTCATTTTCCCTGTTCCCATTTTATTTTTCATTTTTTATTTCTTCCATTTACTTTTTTATTTAGTCCAGGAATTGACCAGGCAAGGATCACCAGTACTTGATCAGCTCATCCATGTTTGGCAGCAGAGCTACTGATATTTCATTTCCCCTGTTTCCATTTTATTTTTCATTTTTTATTTCTTCCATTTACTTTTTTATTTAGTCCAGGAATTGACCAGGCAAGGATCACCAGTACATGATCGACTCTTCCATGTTTAGCAGCAGTGCTGACGATATTTCATTTTCCCTTTTTCCATTTCATTTTCCATTTTTTATTTCTTCCATTCACTTTTTTATTTAGTCCAGGAATTGACCAGGCAAGGATCGCCAGTACATGATCGACTCTTCCATGTTTGGCAGCAGTGCTACCGATATTTCATTTTCCCTTATTCCATTTCACTTTCCATTTTTTATTTCTTCCATTCACTTTTTTATTTAGACCAGGAATAGGCCAGGCAAGGATCACCAGTACTTGCTCTGCCCATCCATGTTTGGCAGCAGTGCTACTGATATTTCATTTTCCCTGTTTTCATTTCATTTTCCCTTTTATTTCTTCTTCCATTTACTTTTTTGCTTAGTCAAGGAATTTACCAGGCAAGGATCTCCTCAAGAGGTTAAGGCAGCATCATTTTCTGCTTTTTTCTATTGACCAGGGACATACCATGCAAGGATTGCCTAAAACAATAGTCCGCAACTTCCATCCTTAAGCATGGTAAGGTCAAGGCAGCATCATGTTTTCATTTTATTTCTTTGTCTAGACCAGGAACTTACCATGCGAGGATCTCTTCAAGAGGTCATGGCAGCATAATTTGTTTCCATTATTTTCGTGTTCTTTGTATTGACCAGGGACTTAGCATGCAAGGATCTCTGCCTCTCCAGAGGTCAAGGCAGGCGAAGATCTCCTCAAAAGAGGTCAACGCAGCATCATTTATTTCTTCACCTTTTTTTCCAGGATCTTACCGTGCAAGGATACCGGCCTTCTCAGAGTTCAAGGCATGCAAGGATCTCCTCAAAAGAGGTCAAGGCAGCATCATTTGTTTCATCTTCTTTTTTTCTAGGATCTTTGCACGGAAGGATATCCTCAAAAGAGGTCAAGGCAGCGTAATTAATTTAATTTCCCTTCTTCCTTCTATTGACCAGGAACTTACCATGCAAGGATCGCGGACTCTTCAGAGTTGAAGGCAGGCAAGGATCTCATCAAAAGTGGTTCAGGCAGCATCAATTATTTATTTTCCAGGAACTTACCATGCAAGGATCTCGGCCTCGTCAGAATTGAAGGCAGAATAATTATTTTCATTTTTCTTCTTCTTTCTGCTGTTTAGGAACTTACCATGCAAGGATCTCTTCAAATGAGGTCAAGGCAGCATCATTTTTCCATTTGTATTAGAACTTAATAGCAAGGAGACCCTTAAGAGGTCAAGGCAGCATCGATTTTTTGTTTGTATTCTTTCTATTGACCAGGAACTTACCATGCAAGGATCACCACCTCTTCAGAGGTCAAGGGGCATAATTGTTTTATTTTTTCTTTTGTCCAGGACCTTACTAAGCAAGTATCTCCTCAAAAGAGGTCAAGGCAGCATGCTTATTCTTTTCATGTCCCTTCTTCCTTCTATTGACCAGGAACTCACCATGCAAGGATCTCAGCCTCTTCAGAGATCAAGGCATGCAAGGGATCTCTTCAAATGAGGTCAAGGCAGCATCATTTTTCCATTTGTTTTTATAACTGAACAGCAAGGAGCTCCTTAAGTGGTCAAGGCATTTTTTTGTTTTTCTTTGTATTGACCAGGAGCTTACCATGCAAGGATCTCCGCCTCTTCAGAGGTCAAAGCAGCTGCGAGCCCAACGTTGAAGACCTGTTGGCATGGTGGAAAGGAGAGCACAGGTTAGTGGTGGTGGTGGAGGGTGAGAGCACAGGTTGGTGGTGGTGGTGGATGGTGAGAGCACAGGGGTGGTGGTGGAGGGTGAGAGGGGTGGTGGTGGAGGGTGAGAGCACAGGTTAGTGGTGGTGGTGGAGGGTGACCACAACGTAGGGGGTTCAAGGACTTGAGGGTTTAGGTTTTTAAACCCTAAACTTGGCCACATAGCTTACAAGCTGGGACCATGTTTAATCAATAACTTTAAAGGCTGTTCACCTTCTGCCCATTCCAAGATTCTATGTGACCAGCTGAGTCACTCATGCATATGGTTGGAATGCAAGGACCATTTCTTCAATTTGCTTAAACATGTGTGTGTGTGTGTGTGTGGTAGGAGGGATGGACATAACTTGCCTAGTGCTGATAAGTGCATGCCTGTGGAGCTGAAAACCATACATGTGGTGGTGGGAGGGAAACAGCGGTGGATTGGATTGGGTAGATACAGAGGGATATGCATGGAGAGTGGACAGTAGGGGACAGCTAATTATGCATGGTGCATGCATGTGAGAGGAACAGACTGAAGTGCATTGGTTGCAGCAGCAGTTCATGCCTGGTGCATGGATGTGAGGGAAGCAGACTGCATTGCACGGATTACAGGAGCAGATCATGCATGGAGCATAGGTACATGCATGCATGTCCCCATGCAGTCCTGGTTCCAGCATGAATGGTGCATGCACGTGAGGAGTCCAGATCACAGACATCGCAATTTTCGCGTTGTTCGCTTATCACCGGCGAAGGCGCTCACCTGCTCGCAGTCGATGGAGATGATGTCGGCGGAAGCCTTGCTCTTAGCCTGAAGGGTGAGAAAGGGGTAACATGGTTAGCGCACTCCCTACGTAGAAGATGGAACGTGATAAACATGGACAGGCGGAAAGGGGCATGGTTAATGAACGCAACTTTCGACCTAACTTCTTCGTAGGCAGCGTCATTAGCATCGACATCTAGGCCAGATCAGATCCAAATAATCAAAAATCATCCATGAAAACTGTGCGCATGCATGCGCTATGTCTACATCATACGAGGCAAGCAACGCCTCAAGGCGTGCGAAGGACGCAGTTGGAGATAGCACAAGTAGCAGTTTTAGAAGCATGCAACAGCTATTCGCAAAACAAGGCTGTCCTTCACAAGCAAGAAAGGGTAGAAACAGACGATGGGTATGCTTACCTTGCGCAGCAGGGTGGTGGCCTTGGACTCGGTGATGCCAGGGTAGCGGTAGACCTGGACGACATCGGCCGTGCCCTCCAGCTTGGACATGACAGAAGCATAGGGCTGCGGTCGAGGAAGGGAGAGGGTGGTGGGTGGGAGTGGGAGTGGGGTTGGTGGGGGTTGTGGTGGTGGGAGTGGGAGTGGGTGTGGGACTGGGGGGGGGGGGGGAGGCAGTCAACTCGCACGTGGTAGGCAGGAAGAGGACAAAGCACGACTTTGTTGGCACGCTGGTTTGATACTATGGGGTCGTGCATATTCAACTGGAGGAGGAAACATAATAGGCATGGGATGGAAGGTAAAGGGAGATAGGAGTTTGGTGGTCGGTGTGAAGGATGCATGGCCTACTGGCACACTATGCTTTTGCTCTAAGCACCCCGCCCTGGCTTCCACCCTCAACGCAATATATGTCAATATCAACAATGTAAGGGACGGTGCCGTTAGCACACTGAGGTTTTTAAGCTGTGTGCCAAACACAGCCAAACACATGGCTGTGGCCAAACACATCCAGGTAGAGGCTGCAACTGAAGTGGCTGCTTTCGACTCCAGGTTTCACCAGGTGTCGCGTTATCATGTGTTTTCACAAAACCGCCATCGGGCTCGCGCAGGCACCTACCTTGGCACCGGCCACAGCGGCGGTAATCACACTGCCCCTGTTAGCAGCCAGAGAAGCGGTGGGACCTGCAAAGGAGCAGAAGATCCACCCATGCCAGGTCAGTCACGTGCGGAATAATATTAAATCACGCATGGAATCTGCAAAGCGGTAAATGCTAGCCAGTAGAGAGGGATCATTGTCGCGTACCTGATCGGACGGTAGGGGAAAGTCCGGGGGCAGCAGCAGCAGACCTAACGCTCCTGCATCACAGGTCGGAGGGCACTAACGTGGGTAAGGGAAATCTTCCAGGAGCGTACGTTCCCTCGTGCATTTTAAAAGTAGCATTGGTCGCTTGCTAGCATCGACATTTTAGAGCATGCGGTTTTGTTGCTACAATTGGCCGTAGTCGGCCGGCAGTGCAGGTAGTTAGTACCTCTTAGAGGAGGAAGCGGCCTTGACATGAGGACGGGCACCGGCTGTTCGCACAGGGGCATCGACAACTGCGCGGCGTGAGCCTGACAACTGATCGGTAAGAGGAACCATGTCTGAGACGTACGAATTTGCGATGCAGGGTACTAGCACACTTATCAGTGGTTACTTGCGCTGGGTCAGCACTATTTTCCAGGGGTCCACGCCCTAGCTGTTCCTCCTAACGTCCACGCATCCCCGTGGACCCATGTTTATCACGTTGGCGGCTATCGCAGCAGTGCGGCGAGATGCTCACCTCGGCCCCACACGCGCAAGCGCCCACACGGGGCGTGAATATCCGACTCGGATTGTTGAAACCCTCGCACCCAGTCTACAGCCAGCTACTACCCACCCTGCCCGCTCGCCGACCCACATAACGCGCCGGAATTAAAAGCACTCCCATGCAGCTCCGCAGACGCCACTGCTAGCACAGACACATGAGAGAAACTGCGCAGCCTCCATGAGACCCAGGAACCAGTCGATCACGCACATTCACTAACGTGCGTGCAAGCATGCAAACTCAGCCACCTCATTCTGCATGGCACGTGCAAGTTGGCCGCGTCAAAAGGCAGCGTAGCTGGTAGAGACCAGTCCTGAGCATCAACGATAGCATCTTCATATTCGAACATCTTCCAGATCACTGCTTCGTAGTCTCAGGACATTTAACTTCTGATACTAGCCTGCAGTAGATGTGCAAACCCACCCACCTCATGTTGCATGGCACGTGCAAGTTGGCCGTGTTGGATTAGGCAGCGCAGCAGGTAGAAACCAATCCTGGACATCACCCACAGCAGCTTGATATTCGAACATCCGCCAGATCACTGTTTCGTGGTCGTAGGACGCTTCACTGTAGGGCCGGCATGCTGGGACGCCAACCCAACCACCTCGTGTTGCATGGTAGGTGCGAGATGGCTCTCGACCTCGAGCGTAAACGCGATCCACAAGAGCCAAAGCGGGTTCAAATCAGAATTCGAGCATCGCGCTGGCCCACACCCACACCCACTGTATAACATGCTTATGCTTTCGTATGAATTATAGGGGGGTGTATTGTACACAACCACTCTCAGTAACGTAACCTCACTCAGTTACACAACCACTCTCAGTAACAACCTCACTCAGTTAACAACAACCACTCCAGTAACCATAAAAACTACAGTTAACACAACCAACTATCAGTACATTAACCACTATCAGTTACCACAACCACTCTCAGTACACATAACCTCACTCAGTAACAACCACTTCTTATCAGCAAATAACCAATAAAGTACACAACCACTCTCAGTACGTAACTAATCAGTTACACACCCGTCTCAGTAACATAATACAATATCGTTACACAACCACTGTCAGTAACCTAACGACTATCAGTGACCAACCACTTCTACGTACGTAACATCACTCAGTACACAACAAAACTCTTCAAGTAACATAACCCACTATCAGTTAACACAACCAATAGATTTGTCGCAGTAACGTAAATCACCATACACAACACATCTCAGATAAGTAACCACTATCAGTACACAAAACCACTTTCGAAAAATAACCACATCAGTTACACAACCCACTCTCAGTGAACGAAACCTCATCCAGTTACACAACCACTCTCAGTAACATAACACTATCAGTTACACAACACTCTAGTAACATAAACCTCAATAGTTACACACCACTTCAGTAACGTAACCTTTCACCGTTAACACAACCACGATCAGAGAACATAACCACTATCAGTTACACAACCACTCTCAGTACATAACTCACTCAGTTACACAACCACTCTCAGTACGTAACCTGACTCAGTTACACAACCACTCTTAGTAACATAACCACTTCAGTTACACAACCACGCTCAGTAACGGAACCTCACTCAGTTACACAACCACTATCAGTAAAGTAACCACTATCAGTTACACAACCACTTAGTACATTAAACCTCAATCAGTTACACACCACATCCGTTATGAATCTAGCCTCACTCAGTTTACACAAACAACGCGCAGGTAAAGAACCACGATCAGGAAAAAAACCACGGAAGTAAACAAAACAAATCAGGGACACAACACTAGCAGTAGGACACATAAACACAAGAGCAGTATCAAACCACCTAGTAACAAACCACGTCTATCAGTACACAACCACTCTCAGTAATAACCACATCAGTTACACAAACACTCAGTAACAAACCCACTATCAGCTACACAACCACTCTCGAACGTTAGCCTGACTCAGTTACACAACCACTCTCAGTAACATAACCTCACTCAGTTACACAAACCACTCGCAGGTAACAGAACACTATCAGTTACACAACCACGTCCTCACTAACATAACCTCACTCAGTTACACAACCACTCTCAGTAACGTAACCTGACTCAGTTACACAACCACTCTTAGTAACATAACCACTATCAGTTACACAACCACTCTCAGTAACGTAACCTCACTCAGTTACACAACCACTCTCAGTAATCATACGCGATCAGGTACACAACAGTATCCGAACAATAACCACTATCAGTTAAACACCACTCTCAGTAAAATAACCCATATCAGTTTACACACCACTCTCCAGTAACATAACCACTATCAGTTACACAACCACCCTCAGTAACTAACTACTAGTACCCACCCCTCTCAGTAAAGTAGCCTGACTCAGTTATCAGTTTACACAACCCTCCAGTAACAATAAACCACTATCAGTTACACACCACTCTCAGTAACATAACCACTATCAGTTACCAACCACCTCTCAGTACTGTAGCTGCTCAGTTACACAACCACTCTTCATAACATAACCTCACTCAGTTTTACACAACCACTCTCAGTAACTAACCACGATCAAGTTTTTACACATCAAACCACTCTCCAGTAACATAACCCTCCACTCAGTTTACACAAACCACTCCATAACGTACCCTGACTCCAGTTTCATTACACAACCACTCTTATAACATAAACCACTAATCATTACACAACCACTCTCAGTACCTAACCTCACTCAGTTTACACAACCACTCCTCAGTAACATAAACCCGCTATCGTTACACAACCATCTCAATAACAAACCACTATCAGTTACACAAACCACTCCTCAAGTAACATAACCACCTATCAGTTACACACAACCACTCTCCTACAAGTACCATTAACCACTATCTTACAACACCCCACCTCAGTTAACATAACCCAACTCAGTTTTTACACAACCACTCTCAGTAACGTAGCCTGACTCAGTTACACAACCACTCTGAGTAACATAACCACTAATCATTACACACCCCACTCTCAGTAACGTAACCTCACTCAGTTACACAACCACTACAGTTAACCTATCCACTATCATTTCGCAACCAACTCTCAGTAACAATAACCTCACGCGTAACATACATACCGCTCTTCAGTACGTAACCTCACTCAGTTACACACAACCACCTCTCCATTAAAACGTTTAAACCACTAATCAGTTACACAACCCACTTCCTCAGTAACATACTAACCACTATCAGTTACAACAACCACTCCTCAGTAACATAACGCACTATCAGTTACACAACCACTCCTTAGAACAAAACCAACTATTCAGTTTACACAACCCACCTCCTTCAGTAACGTAACCTCACTCAGTTACACAACCACTCTCAGTAACATAACCACTATCAGTTACACAAACCACTCTCAGTAACAGTAACCACCTATCAGTTACACAACCACTCTCAGGAACATAACCACTATCAGTTACACAACCACTCTCAGTAACATAACCACTATCAGTTTTTTACACAACCCTCTCATAACTAACCACTATCATCTTACAACCACAACCACTCTCTAACATAACCACTATCATACACAACCACTCTCAGTAACTAACCTCACTCAGTTTACCACACCCCTCTCTTCATTAACGTACTCACTCATTACAAACAACCGCTATCAGAAACATTAACCACTATCATTTACATAACCAACTCTCAGTAACTTAAACCTCACCTCCAATTTTTTTTACCTCAGTTACACCACCCCACTCTCAGTAACATAAACCACATCAGTTTACACAACCACTCTCATAACGTAACCCTTACCTCATTACTAAAACAACCAACCCTCAGTAACATAAAAACCACTATCATTACACAACCACTCTCAGTACATAGACCACTATCAGTTTTACACAACCACATCCTCAAGTTAACGTAACCTCACTGCAGTTTTAACACAACAACTCTCCAGTAAATAACCACTATCAGTCACACAACCAACTCTCAAAGTAACCTCCAACTCAGTTACACAACCACTCGTCAGTAACATAACCACTATTAGTTACCAACCACTTCTAGTAACGTAACCTTCACTTCAGTTACACCAACACTCCTCCCAGTAACATAATACATAAACCACTATCAGTTTAACACAAACCATCTACAGTAACAATAACCTCACTCGTCAGTTACAAAAACAACCACTCATCAGTTAACATAAACCACTTATCAGTTACACACACCACTCTCAGTTAACATACCTCCTCCAGTTTCAACTAACCAACTCTCAGTAACGTAACCTCACTCAGTTACACAACCACTCTCAGTAACATAACCACTATCAGTTACACAACCACTCTCAGTAACGTAACCTCACTCAGTTACACAACCACTCTCAGTAACATAACCTCACTCAGTTACACAACCACTCTCAGTAACGTAACCTCACTCAGTTACACAACCACTCTCAGTAACATAACCCAGTCTGATCAGTAGTACAAACAACCACTTCTCAGTAACATAAAACCCTATCCAGTTACAACAACCAATCCTCAGTAAACAGAACCACTATCAGTTACCCAACCCTCTCAAGTAACATAACCACTAATCAGTTACACAACAACCAC